>PRKT01000288.1:670822-685653 GCA_003671525.1 Saccostrea glomerata
TTACCTAGTGGAGACAGGCTTCTATCGTTAAATGTGGTCATGTAAGAAACAAAAACCAAACGCGTTTAAATGCTGCCTTAAGATCCTTGCTCCAATTTTTCACTAATGGGAACACTAGCAATTGCCGTTGGAAAGCTGCTGACACCCTGGGTCCTTGAGCAGTGAGGGACCTTTTTCGTGCCAGTACCAACAGCGACAGGGAGGGGTGGAGCGGTTGTTTGTCAGAGTTAAGGAGCCCACAACCACACTAAAATTATTGAATTATTAAAACTTAAGTATTTTTTGTAAAGAAAAGGGGGCCCTGGCCCCCTGCACAGTGAGGGACCTTTTTCGTGCCAGCACCAACTGCGACAAGGGACCTCGGTTTATACGGTCTCATTGGAGAACCGGTTTCCACGTCCTTAAGAGGGATTCAAACATGCAACACAAGGATTATCTCCTTAATCCGCGACTATAAAGCAGACTTTCTTACTACTATTTCACACGGCGACGCAGATTTAAGTGGCGAATCCAGGAATCTTGAAAAGGGGGGGGGGGGTGCACTACCTATAAACTAATCTGCAAGTGTAATCGAATGAATATTATACTCAGGTTATGAGATAGAAATAATTATTTTCTTATTTCAATTAGAAACTCATACCTATACAACAACCACTAATTAGAAATCTGTTATTTTTTCACATGAATATCCAGCTAAGCGATAAGACTTAATTTCTCACAAAACTCGTTTTTTTTCCCGAGGATATGTTAGACTATCAGCAATAACATTTCTTTTACCTTCGAGATATTTGCTTTTGAATACAAATTTATTAGTAGCTGCACATAAAGTAAGATGGCGAACGAGTGCCATAATCTTTGGGCATTTGGAGGGACCCTTATTGATTATTGCCATGGTAGTCTGATTATCACAAGAGGATACGATGGGTTGCTTTCTCCATAGTTGACCCCATAGCAAAGAGGCCATGACAATTGGATACAATTCGCTGAAAGCAATGGAGAGTTTTCACTGTCTTTACATGTACGTTGTAAAGGAGGTGGCCAGGCTTCTGAAAACCATTGTCCTTGGAAAAAACCTCCATGCCCGAGGGTTCCTGAAGCGTCTGTGTAGAGTTGCAGGGCGTCTGAACTGACCTCGATTTCATTATAAAACACAGATATACCATTCCATTGTTTGAGAAAGATTAGCCACATTTTCATGTCATCTCTGGAGCCTTTATTCAAGGTAATATGAAAATGGAGCTGTTTCACTGTTGTGGACAGGGTAATAAGGTGCGATACGAAAGAGCCTCCTGGAACTATGACTCTGCTAGCGAAACTGAGATGTCCTAGTATTTGTAGAAGCTCCCTTTTAGTGCAAGATTTCTTTTCAAGAAATTCTTCAATAAAAGATATGATTCTAGAAATCTTGTCAGGCGGCAGTCTGGCTTCCATCTTAAGAGAGTCTAAAGTGATGCCAAGGAAGGTAATAGTGGTATCTGGTCCCTCTGTTGTTTGCTTGGCTATAGGTTTGTTTAACCTCTTAAAAATGAGCATAAGTAAGGCCATGTTTCTTTCTCCGCAGTTGTCGGGCACTTCAAATGTGATGAAGTCGTCCAGTAGATGCATGATGTACTTGATGCCGTAGTTATAGGTAGCTATCCAACAAATAGCTTGTGCGAGGCAGTCGAAGATTCTTGGACTAGATCTGCAGCCGAAAGCAAGTTTGGTATAAAAGTAATATAGACCTTTCCATTTCAAGCAGAATAAATGCCACTGGAATGGGGAAATAGGTATCAACTTAAAGGCATCCGATATGTCTGTTTTGCACTTTGTAGTTCCTGAACCAAGTTTTTGAATAATATTTACAGCATCATCAGTAGTGACGTAGGTTAGAGAGCATTTCTCTTTGTAGATTAGGGAATTGATGCTGGGATCAGAAGGATTTGAATGAGGTGCTGATAGGTCCACTATTAAACGTGCTTTATTTGAATATTTTTTAAAGCTAACACCAATGAGACTAACTCTGTAGTGTGGAAAAGGGGGTTCAACAAAAGGTCCTTGTAGGTAACCCTTCTCCACCTCTTTGCTTAGAAGATCATCCACTATTTGGGGGTGTGAGGTGGCAGAGAGAAGATTCCGCGGTAAAATACTGTTTCATTTAATACCGGTACTGATAACGGTATTTCTTAATCTTTAAAACATTGTTATACATTTATAATTAATTTTTGAAAAAGATTCCAGACTTGCTAAAATGGAATTCTCTGTGGATTGAAAGGGTAGGCTAATTAACAAAATCAGTGCTAAGTAAGATACTGCCAATATTCAAGGAAAACCAATACGTATTAAAAAATATTTACATTAACCTTGTTTCAGTTTTATTAATAGAAACTGATAGAAATTGTCAATTAAAAAGGCAAAACGTTGCGAATTTGTGATGTCATCTCTCTCCATTTCTTATGTTTCGTCGTTTAGTGATACCAAGCAAAATTGCGACCGGATGAAGCGATCAGCTGTCATTTAGCAGAGAATTAGACGGCGGTGTTTGTAATATTTTTTATTTTATAAAAATTCACATTAATTTGTTTTGTTCATCATTTAATAAAAGGTTGAATTAAAGAAATAGAATATATTTAACACATTTTAGATTATAACATTGAAAGTTTGGTTATAAGTGGAGATAATTGAAAGCACATTTGTCATTAGAATAAACCCGGATTCTCATTCTTCAAGGTATATTACCGTACCGTTAAAAATACCGTATCGTTTCAAAAATACCGGTATGGTATCATACCGTTTCATCCTTAACGGTATCCAACCCTACACAGTATGATCAATGTAACTGTTTAATTTAAATTATGAAGGAACATACATCATAGATAGGCAAATAATGAAAAGTTTTCTGACATAATAATGGTGATCTTATTTTACAGGTACTTGGGTCTTGGTGTATAAATATACTTGAACATTTGCCTGATTCAGTTATTGATAGTTCTTCAATGTTATTTTTCTCAATTGAAACAGTACTGGACCCTTTCCCAATGGGTGGAAAAAAAATTCTGGAAATCTTATTTGAATATTTTACTACTTTAACCCAGACTTTAAATAAATAGTAAAATCTCATGTGAGATAGCACTGAAGCCCTTATTTTTTAACCAAGCATGGAGACGTATAATATTCAATCTCTAAAGATGCAAAATAAACTGAATATAAGGTATTGTGTCCAGTTGTATGAAAAAGCTCAATTAACTTGAGCGAGTCAACTCCCAGGCCCTTCAGGCCTTTGATTTGAATTTTATGGCCATTTTTTTTTCTAAATCATTTAATCCTATTATTTCAGACACTGAGAGGTTTAGAATCATCAAATCTTGTAAGTTGAGGCATCCTGGGACCTTAAAACATAATTTTGAAAAAGTTGGTCACTGTGACCTACTTTTTAAATTTTGCAGGAAATTGTTTGTTGTTGACACAAAGTTAGTTTATTCAATACCCAGGAGCAGAAAAGAAAATGTTCAAAGAATTAATGCATTTTCACTATCTCATCAATAGAGCCCCGCCCTAACACCAGAATCCCTGCCCCTGGGGCCAAAAAATTCACAAATCGGAAAGAGGCACTCTTGCTCATCATAACTATGTACTTCATTTGTTTGTTTGATACCCAGGAGCAGAGAAGAAGATTTTCAAAGAATTTATGCATTTTCACTATATAATCAATACAGCCCGCCCTTACACCAGAACCCCTGGCCCTGGGGCCATAAAATTCACAAATCTGAAAGAGGCACTCTTGCTCATTATAACTATGTACTTAGTTTGTTTATTTGATACCCAGGAGCAGAGAAGAAGATTTTCAAAGAATTTATGCATTTTCACTATATAATCAACATAGCCCCACCCTAGTACTAGAACCCCTGACCCTGAGACCATGAATTTCACAATTTTGGAGAGGACTCAATGCTGATTACAATCATACCCACAGTTTGACTGCTTGATGTCCAGGAGTAAAGAAGAAGATTTTTAAAGATTGCACTAATTTTAGTGGTTTTGGCACCACCCCCAAGGCCCCAGGGGGGCAGGGACCATGAAATTCACAATTTTTGTTCCCCTTCACCCATAGATACTGTATGCCAAAATTGGTTGAAATCTGTTGAGTGGTTTCAAAGAAGAAGCTGAAAATGTTCAAATGTTAACACACAACGCACGACATAAGACACACGACACACGACGCACGACGAAAACGGATAGCAATAGGTCACCTGTGTAAACTCAGGTGACCTGAAAAGGGAGTTGAATTTTGTTCCTATCAGTATGTATTGAGTGAACCCCTACTTTTGTACAATTTTCTGACAAAAACAAGAGGCCAATGGGCCACATCGCTCACCTGAGTAACTTTGGTGATACAGTTATTTACCAGATTTCCCCTCTTGCTATACCTATAATGCCCCACTACCCCCTTCCCTTTTATGATTTTAAAACTTTAGAATCTACACTACCCCAGGATGCTTCCATACAAGTTTCAGCTTTCCTGGTCCAGTGCTTCTTGAGAAGAAGATTTTTAAAGATTTGTTCTTTATATTTCTATGTAAAATTTGGATTCCCTATTGTGGCCCTGCCCTACCCCTGGGGGTCATGATATAAACAATTTACTATCTACTCTACCCCAGGATGCTTCCACATAAGTTTCAGCTTTCCTGGCCCAGTGGTTCTTGAGAAGAAGATTTTTAAAGGTTTGTTCTATATATTTCTATGTAAAATTTGGATTCCCTATTGTGGCCCCACCCTACCCAGGGGGTCATGATTTTAACAATTTAATATCTACACTACCCAAGGATGCTTCCACATAAGTTTCAGCTTTCCTGGCCTAGTGGTTCTTGAGAAGAAGATTTTTAAAGATTTGTTCTATATATTTCTATGTAAAATTTGGATTCCCTTTTGTGGCCCTGCCCTACCCAGGGGGTCATGATTTTAACAATTTAATATCTACACTACCCCAAGATGCTTCCACATAAGTTTCAGCTTTCCTGACCTAGTGGTTCTTGAGAAGAAGATTTTTAAAGAATGGTTCTATATATTTGGATGTAAAACTTGGATTCCCTATTGTGGCCCTGCCCTACCCCAGGGGGTCATGATTTTAACAATTTAATATCTTCACTACCCAAGGATGCTTCCACATAAATTTCACCTTAATGGCCCAGTGGTTCTTGAGAAGAAGAGTTTTTAGTGACCCCACCCTATTTTTGTCTTTTATTGATTATCTCCCCTTGTAAGGGGACTTTGCCCTTCATTTTAACAATTTTTACTCTCCATCACCCAAGGATGCTTTGTACATAGTTTGGTAATAATTGGCCCATTGGTTCTTGAGAAGAAGTCGAAAATGTGAAAAGTTTACAGACGGAAGACGGACAAAATGTGATCAGAAAAGCTCAGGTGAGCTAAAAAAGCACGGCCAATACTCAGGACACTACGGTATTCACACAAACATATTCACTCACAAAACATACCCTCATGTAACTTCTTTTCAGCTACATCTGTATGAAGCTCTAGATATCTCTCCTCGTCACACAGCTCCTCCAATTTTTTCTCCTCTGGGGTCAGTACACAGGGCTGGGCATGACTAGAGTCATATGGCTTAAGGTCATACAAGTGACCTCGCCCATCATACCTGCAGGGAAGGCAAAAATATTAGAAACTATTCCAAGAATATACACAACAATTAATGCATACCTACTTATAATAAATGGATACTGTAAATACAAATTTCCAAGAAGAGTGAATTCAGAATTCTTCTTTCAGAAATACTTTAAATATTCTTTTAAAGTTGCATCTTTTCTCTTTTCTTATTCTTTCAAGATCTATGTTAACATGTTCTAAATTTTGTTCAAGATTTAAGATTGATCGATACTTTATCCCTTGTCTTAAACTAAAAAAAAAGCACCGTATTTACACAGTTGGATTTATTTGAAAAAAGTTCATTTTTTGTTGGTCTCTGGGTCTTCTATTTTTTACAAATGAATATTCATTTCTTTGAATTAAAATGTACTCAAACAACGTTTCAAAATAATGGAGAAAAAGACTCAGAGATAGAAAAATTTTAGAAAAATTGTTTAAAATGTTTTAAAATGTATCATTTTGTACCAAATGTCAGATATAGCCAATTTTCAAGTTATTTTTTAACAAATCAAATTGTGGTCCACCCTATCCCCAGGGGGTCATGATTTGAACAATTTAATTTGTACACTTCCACTGGATGCTTCCACATATAAGTTTCAGCTTTTGGCATTTCAAGCCCCAAGGTTCTTGAGAAGACTTTTTAATGACCCCACATTATTTTTGTCTTTTCTTGTTTATGACTTATATCTCCTTACGAGGAGACTTGGCCCTTCATTTTAATTTTTACCCCCCTTCACCCAAAGGTGCTATGTACAAAGATTGGTGAAAATTGGTCCAGTGGGTCTTGAGAAAAAGTTGAAAATATGAAAAGTTTACAGACAGACGGACAACAAGTGATCAGAAAAGCTCACTTAACTTTCAGCTTAGGTGAGAAAATTATTAGCATTCACATTAACTTGATAATACACATATGATACAGAATGGGTATATAATTAACATCATACTTTCAATTAGATTACAAGAGGCCCAAGGGTCTTGAATCACTCTTCTGATAAATTGTACAATCTATCATTTCTATTTGAAGCCTCTAACTATAAGTTAATAAAACCCAAGTGCATCAACTGACAAAGTTTGATGATTCTTAGCCAGTTAGGACTGAAGATATTTCAATATATCTATAAAATACCATAAGTACATGTAGGTAATCGTGACCTGAAATTTTCTGAGAAATCAAGATGTGTTTTTTTAACAAAGATTGATGATTCTTAGCCATTAAGTACCTGAGATATTCAAAAGGTCACCATGACCTACTTTTTGTTCGACATTCTGTAAAAACCCAAGATGCATCAACGATCAAAGTTTTAATGAATCTAGTTTAATAATTACCAAAGATACTTAAGAAGAGCCTTAAAATGTCACATGTACCTGAGATATTTAAAAGGAGGTCAATGTGACCTACTTTTTGGTCGACATTATCCGAGAACCCAAGATGCATCAACTGACAAAGTTTGATGATTCTAAGCCCATAAGTACCCAAGATACTTAAATATAGCCATAAATTGTCACAAGTAGGTCACCTTGACATACTTTTTAGACGACGTTCTCCGAAAACCCAAGATGCATAAACTGACAAAGTTTGATGATTCTTAGCTTATAAAATATTACCTGAGATATTCAAAAGAAGATCAATTTGACCTAATTCTTGGTGGACTTTCACCGAAAACCTAAGATGCCTCAACGGACAAAGTTTTACAATTCTAGGCCTATAAGTACCTAAGAGATACTTAAATATAGCCATAAAATGTCAAAAGTAGGTCATGGTGACCTACTTTTCGGTCGACATTTTCCGAAAACCCAAGATGCATCTACTGACATAGTTTGATTATTCTAATGCAATAACTACCTGAGATATCCAAAAAGTAGATCAACATGACTACTTTTTTGTCGACATTCTCCGAAAACCCAAGATGCCTCAACTGATAAGTTTAACAACTCTAGGCCAATAAGTACCTAAGATTCTTAATTATAGCCATAAAATGTCAAGGTGTCCTACTTTATGGTTGAGATGTCTTAACTGACAAAGTTTGATGTTTCTAAGCCAATAAATACCTGACATACTTAATTATAGCTATAAAATGTCAAAAGTAGGTCACCGTGTCCTACCTTTTGGTCAATGTTTTTTGAAGAGCCAAAATGCATCAACTGACAAAGTTTGATGATCATAGGTATGAAAATATTCTTAATATGCCTTTTAAACAATTTGAAAACAATTTCCTGCAAAATTTAAAAAGTAGGTCACAGTGACCAACTTTTTCAAAATTATGTTTTAAGGTCCCAGGATGCCTCAACTTACAAGATTTGATGATTCTAAACCTCTCAGTGTCTGAAATAATAGGATTAAATGATTTAGAAAAAAAAATGGGCATAAAATTCAAATCAAAGGCCTGAAGGGCCTGGGAGTTGACTCGCTCAAGTTAATTGAGCTTTTTCATACAACTGGACACAATACCTTATATTCAGTTTATTTTGCATCTTTAGAGATTGAATATTATACGTCTCCATGCTTGGTTAAAAAATAAGGGCTTCAGTGCTATCTCACATGAGATTTTACTATTTATTTAAAGTCTGGGTTAAAGTAGTAAAATATTCAAATAAGATTTCCAGAATTTTTTTTCCACCCATTGGGAAAGGGTCCAGTACTGTTTCAATTGAGAAAAATAACATTGAAGAACTATCAATAACTGAATCAGGCAAATGTTCAAGTATATTTATACACCAAGACCCAAGTACCTGTAAAATAAGATCACCGTTATTATGTCAGAAAACTTTTCATTATTTGCCTATCTATGATGTATGTTCCTTCATAATTTAAATTAAACAGTTACATTGATCATACTGTGTAGGGTTGGATACCGTTAAGGATGAAACGGTATGATACCATACCGGTATTTTTGAAACGATACGGTATTTTTAACGGTACGGTAATATACCTTGAAGAATGAGAATCCGGGTTTATTCTAATGACAAATGTGCTTTCAATTATCTCCACTTATAACCAAACTTTCAATGTTATAATCTAAAATGTGTTAAATATATTCTATTTCTTTAATTCAACCTTTTATTAAATGATGAACAAAACAAATTAATGTGAATTTTTATAAAATAAAAAATATTACAAACACCGCCGTCTAATTCTCTGCTAAATGACAGCTGATCGCTTCATCCGGTCGCAATTTTGCTTGGTATCACTAAACGACGAAACATAAGAAATGGAGAGAGATGACATCACAAATTCGCAACGTTTTGCCTTTTTAATTGACAATTTCTATCAGTTTCTATTAATAAAACTGAAACAAGGTTAATGTAAATATTTTTTAATACGTATTGGTTTTCCTTGAATATTGGCAGTATCTTACTTAGCACTGATTTTGTTAATTAGCCTACCCTTTCAATCCACAGAGAATTCCATTTTAGCAAGTCTGGAATCTTTTTCAAAAATTAATTATAAATGTATAACAATGTTTTAAAGATTAAGAAATACCGTTATCAGTACCGGTATTAAATGAAACAGTATTTTACCGGTATTTTTTAAGTAACTATTCGGTACGGTACTGATACCGTGTACCGGTGTCAAACCCTAATACTGTGCTTTAAATAATCACGTTTTCCCAACACAACTTTGTTCGACCGAATTTTCTCCAACTTCACACTTTAAACAAGTTGTTAGAAAATGAAACATTCTAGAAAAAAAAACTTTGTGGTCTTCGTAAAAAAACGCTATATATATTTATTAACAACTAAAAAAAATTATATCTCTTGTCTGTACAGTACTGTTTTATTCCTGGACCGAAACGCTATACATATTAATTTTGGTGCAGTTAAAATGTCAAAGGTTTCCCTTGCATTGTGTCACAGATTCGTGTGTAAATGATAGAGCACAGACTGCATGGTTGTAAAGTATTTATGACATAATCCACATTCGTATTTTGTAGTCTTAATTCTCCTATGCGTCTTCACAGCTCAGAATACTCTGTCTGAGGGCGAGAGATTGTTATTATCAGCATCATGTCATGTTCTCCGTTAACGGGGGCCGCCATATTTGTTTTGAAAATACGTACGAAACTTAAATGCAATACAGGTATCATTGATGACATAAAAAAATCGAATTCTTCATTAAAACAATTAACTTTGATATAAAAAATTGTATTTTCAGTGAAAATTATTCAGATAGCGTTTGTTTTGTTTTTTTTTAAACAGAAATCTTGGAAATTCGAAACTAACACACTTCTTAGCTCTACCTTACAATTTTGAAAAGGCGCAAACTTGAAACGCGCGAGACGCCAGAAGTGTGAATTTGCAGAGTGAGAGGATCGGTATTTGTAATCTATAATTTGCCTAGTCACTGATCTTTTTCAATTTTTTAGGAAAATAACAGAATATGAAGAAGGAGGAATACAGAATACATATTCAGAGGATCAATCTACTTCATACATGTAACTGGTGAGTTACAAAAAATGGAGGCAATCACTGAGTCAGAAACTCTGGCTGCAAAAAAATCTGAGCTCTTGAAAAAATCAAAAGCCTGAAAGGCTTCAATGGCGTCGAACAAGGAAGACAACTTCAAAAGATCTGCAGATAGGTCAAGTGAATGACTCCGGTAACATAATAATAAAATTTAAAAAATAGTCTTAACACAAATACAGTACATCGCCTTATGTCCTGGTCCGAATGAGGCGGGGTTCGAATTGACCAGACATCGTCAGAAATCTTCATGTTCAATATCAATCTAATTTCTTTTCAGGCAATCGAAGACCTGTGAAGGGTTTCATAAATTATTCTAATTAATTGCCTTTGTCAGAGTGTTAATGTTCTGTTGTATAGTGATTGCATCTAAACTACAACCATGACTCTACTGTTACAAGTTCGATCGACTTACGATAGGGCGCGGTAAACAAATGGAGGAAATGGATAAGTACACTAATACTGGCATTACTGGTCAATATCATCGGTAGTTGGGATAAAAATGGATTGAAGATAGTAAAAGTAAAGCTAAGATTAAGAAATTCAATCTTTATAGTCTTGTTGTATTCGTATTTATTTTGTAATTATTTTACCGTCTTTAAGATTTTTTGTATTACAGTAATCGGTCCCAAAATGTGATTCATGTCTTTCGACACACCCTCTCTGTAGAAATTCATCCGCAAAAACCATAACGTTTTTCTTGCGTAAAAATTAAACATAATATCGTTGTTTTGTAATATTAATTAAAGATACAATTGATTTAATTTTATATTCAAGCTATTATTCATTGTGAACGTTTTAAAAGAAATTGGTTGCTATTTTCTATTGCAGATGCATCCACTGACACATTCGGTCGCGTAAACCTGACTGATCGCTAGATGACGATCGAGCAAGCTCGACGCCATAAAAAGAGAAAGAAATGAAAATGTGAATGGTATTCAATCAAAGGATCCAAATGACGAAATTCTGGAAATTCCAAATGGAGAGACAATAAGGATTTTTGAATTGACCATCTCTGCTCAAAATGCTTGAAAGCCCTTAAAGCTGTTGCCCTGGTGCTGAACAAACTTTTCTCCTAGACTCGAATTAAAAACTGTTCCATTTCTGGCATTAAAACACACTTTGAAATATGCTGAGGAAGGGCTCTTCTCTTGACCAAGTAAGGTTAAACATTCTGCAAGAGTTGCGTTTGAATTGAAATTTTTCATACTTTTACCAGGAATGAACTACATTATTCATTTACTATGGTTTAATTATAATATATCAGAATTGTCTATTAAACAAAGATTTTGTTGCCATGGTTGGAAAACAAACAAAAATTCTGTGAAATCTTTCAAGATGCTGTATTGTAAATCATCTACTGTTACTATTTTTAGCATTACTTCATGCATTTTCATGAATAAACGTGAATAAAAATATTGCATTTTTTGTTAACAAATAAGCAAGAATATTCATGAATGCTAATGGTTCATGAATTTAATTCGTTCATGAACATTCCAGAAGATATTCATCAAATTATTCATGAACATTTCATGAAGATCCAATGAACTTATTATTGGACATTCTTGAAATGATGAATCTTTATGAATATGACTCTTAATGAATTATTCATGAAAAAAAAAATATTCATGAATATTCATCAATTTTCTTTCATGAATAAAAATTCATGATTTGAAAATGTCCAATAATAAGTTCATAGGATCTTCATGAACATTTCATGAACATTTCATGAATAAAATTCATGAAATGTTCATGAATTATTCATGATCATCTTGCAGGGGAAGTTTATACAATCACTCAAACAAAAGCTTTTTTTGCTAGAACTATCATATTTGGCATATGAATCACCTTGATGAATAAGTGATAAATTTTACAGCTCTGAAACAGCTATCTTGCCAGAGAGTACCTCACTTCGCAAGCTAACTCAAAAATAGGTCACGGTGACCTACTTTTTAGTTGATATTGTTTGAAGACCCAAGATGCATCAACTGACAAAGTTTGATGATCATAGGCCTTAAAGTGTCCAAAATATGCCTCTATATCAATATGAAAACAAATGCCCACAGAATTAACAAGAAGCCCATGGGCCTCATCGCTTAATTGAGCAATGTGGCTGGGAAAAAAGCAGAATTCGGTTTATTATTGAAAAGTTTAAACCCAATACTGGTCCCAATCAATCCTTAAAACAGAGAGGGTATGATTTGAACAAACTTGAATCTACACTTAGGATGCTTGCAAATTTCTTTGACTACCTGTGGCTTTATTGCCCTTTACATTTGAACTTACACTGTGGCCCTGCCCTACCCCCAGGGGTCATGACTTTAACAAAATTGAATCTACATTACCTGAGAATGCTTCCATATGAATAGGACTAATCATGGCTTTACTATTCTTGAAAAGAAGATTTTTAAAAGATTTTTTCTACATGTTTCTATGTAAAAACTTTCCATGTTGTGGCCCCGCCTAACCCCCAGGGGTCATGATTTGAACAAAATAAATACCTGAGGATGCTTCCATATGAATATGATCATTTATGCCTGAACAAACTTGAATTTAAACTACCTGAGGATGCTTCCCTGTAAGTTTCATCTTTCCTGGCACAGTGGTTCTTGAGAAATAGATTTTTAAAACATACCATCAAATTTTCATTATTTCTTAATTATCTCCCCTTGAATAAGGTCATGGCCCTTCATTTGAACAAACTTGAATCCCTTCACCTAAGGATACTTTGTACCAAGTTTGGTTGAAATTGGCCCAGTGGTTCTTGAGAAGAAGTCGAAAATGTGAAAAGTTTACAACGAAGACGACAATGATGACGTCGACGACAACAACAGACAACGGCCAAATTTTGATAAGAAAAGCTCACTTGAGCCTTCGGCTCAGGTGAGCTTAAAAAGTTTTATACACACCGCACGACACACACCGCATAAATTGCCATAGCATTAGCTCTTTGAGCCTTTGGCTCATAAGAGCTAAAAATACATTGGCTTTTTAAGGTCATATGCAATGTAGTTTGAACTTTATTGGGTTCTTCCCTGGAGTTGAAGAGTTTCACTAAATGAAGGACCCATGTGCAATACTTTATGTCTATATATGGATTAGTACACCTCTTTTACAACAAATTTCGATGAAAAAATCGGGAATTTATTGTAATTTTTGTACAATTTTCTTTGAATAATGCAAAAATTTTCATAATTTGATATCTTTTCAAAACCCCTGGTATCACATGCTGATTTTTTGTCTTAGAACATGTAATGGTATTATAAGTAAAAATTTAGAATATCTTGAAAAATAATCAGTAGGTAAGGTACCTTGCGTATGTCCTTAAGACTTAAATAATAACTTTTATGGTATAAAATATACTTGTATATCTTGTTCATTTCAAAGCAATTTTCAGTCAAAAGCTATCGATTTTACCAATTTATAATAGATAGTTCAATATTTGGGTTCTTTTATTTTTCATTTTACTTGAACACAAAAATCAAACATTATGATTGAAATTTGATACTTATACCTGATCACCAATACAATTTATTTTACACCAACTGCCAAATATTCAGCAACTGAAACAATGCACTGTCACATATATATACAGAGAACAACGTATCTTATTATTGTACTCAGTAAAAAATAAAGAAGGAAACATTATTTAATAAATGTAGTCAATGGTAGCAGGGTATTTTCTTTTCTCTTCACATATTGGATAGCAACATCCCTCTTGGTGGCTCTGTCCAGTGCAGGTTCATGACATTCTGCTTCTTTTAGAGATTTTTAGTTTTTACTATGTACCTTCTCACTACAGTACAGGTACAACTAAACAGAGAACCGGAGAACTCTAAAGAATCTTAGAGAACCCTAATGATTTTAAGTTATTTATTGTCCGTAAATGAAATATTTATATTTTAAATAAGCAATATACTGTATGTGTACTTTAGAATTTGGGCTTCATATTTAAGCAGCATTGGCGCAGACAACAATGCGCTAATTCATGAATACCGCTAAGAAATCATTTTCATATACAATACACTGAACGGACTTGTGTAGCGCTAATTTAAAACAAGGGGTACTGTGAGCAATGACCTCACTAAATGATACCCCCCGCCTCCCATAATGTCCATGTGTTGCTATATATTGTTTTACGGTAATGTGTAAAGAGGAATAACTCGTCCTATCAAATGTTATCCAGAGGCTTCTATGTGACGTCATAGGTAAATATATAATGGCAATGTCCATGTTTTGCTATGGGAAACCTAAAATACGTGTCGAATAAAAAAGTAAAATAGGAGGTGCACAATGGCAATATGTAATAAAGATTCTGTGAAAGTTTCTTTAAATTTCACTCAGTAGTATAAAAGGAGTTGCGGATAAGAGATAAAGCGTAACAGACGGATGGACGGACGGGCGTACAGACGGACGGATGGAAATCCCGATAACTATATACCCTCCCACTTTTCAATCGGGGGGTATAATTACACCAACAACTCCATACCCAGTGACTGCGCTAAATTTTGAATAAGCCAAATTATGTACATGTACAGTATTATGCCAAAATTAAATTTAAAAAAATAATTTTGACTAGTTTTTTGCTTAATTTTAACAAATTACAATAATCTTTTTAGACTCTATCATAGATTTTGTGTTAAAACTAATAAGAAAAAATTAATTAATATGTTTTATGTCAGAGTAAATGGTTAAGAATTATACATAACATTAAAATTTCATAACAA
>PRKT01000288.1:685879-696038 GCA_003671525.1 Saccostrea glomerata
GGGGGGGGGGGGGGGGGGGGGGGGGGGGGGGGGGGGGGGGGGGGGGGGGCTTGAATTCTAATACTAATTGAGAATGCCTCCATATCAATACTGCATACAACTTTGCTGTTCTTGAGCAAAAGATTTTTATGTATTTTTTAAACATTTTGTTTGTATATATTACTTTCATTATAATAATTTAAATTTGACTCCCCATTGTTTCCCTCCAAACAAATTTATATCTTCAATACATCAGGATGCTTACATGTCAATATGACTAAGCATAGCTTTTCTGTTATTGGGATTTTCCCTTTTATTTTCCTATGTGAAGCTTTGATCCACTATTAAGACCCCAATCGACCCTTTGGGTTATGATTTGAACAATTTAATTCTACACAACCTGAGGATGCTTCTTTTTAAATATCACTCATCATGGCTTTGCTATTCTGTAAAAGAAGATTTTTTTTAAAAAATATATTTTAATGTAAAACTTGGATCCCCCATTGTGGCCCCAACCTATCCCTTGGGGTCTTGATTTGAACAACTTGAATCTACACTACCTGAGGATGCTTCCATATAAATATCACTAATCATGGCTTTGCAGTACTTAAAAGGAATTTTTTTTTAAATTTCATTATATATTCCTATGTAAAACTTTGGTCATCCATAGTGGCCCCACCCTACCCCCGGGGGTTTTGATTTGAGCAAACTTGAATGCACAACCTGAGGATGACTTAACATGAGTTTCATCTTTCCTATATATTCCTATGTAAAACTTTGATCAGCCATTGTGCCCCATCATATCCCAGGAGGTCATGATTAAAACAAATTCTTATCTACACTATCTGAGGATGAAAATTCAAATCTACACTATCTGAGGATAATTTCACATGAGATTCATCTTTCCTGGTTCAGTGGTCCTAGATAAAAAGATTTTTTAACAAGAGGCCCATAGGCCACATTGCTCACCTTAGCACTGTTGCTAGGAAAAAGTAGAAATTGGTTTATTATTGAAAAGTTTAAATCCAAAAATAGTCCCATGACCAATCATTGCTTTGCTATTCTTGAGAAGATGATTTGTAAAGAATTTTCCTATATATGTCTATGTAAAACTTGGTCGGCCATTGTGGCCCTGCCCTACCCCGGGGGTCATGATTTGAACAAACTTGAATCTACACTACCTGAGGATGCTTCCATATAAATATGATCAATTATGGCTTTGTTATTCTTAAGAAGAATATTTTGAGGTTTTCCCTATATATTCCTATTTTAAACACTGGTCAGCCATTTTGGCCCCATCCTACCCCTGGGGGTCATGATTTGAACAAACTTGATTCTACACTGCCTGATTATAATTTCACATGAGTTTCATCTTACCTGTCTCAATGGTTCTTAAGAAGAAAATTTTTAAAGATTTTTCCAATATATTCCTTTGTAAAACTTTGATCAGCCATTTTGGCCCCACTCTACCCATTGGGGTCATGATTTGAACAAACTTGAATCTATACTACCTGAGGATGATTTCACATGAGTTTCATCTTTTCTGGCCTGGTGGTTCTTGACAAAAAGATTTTAAAGATTTTTCCTATATACTCCTATGTAAAACTTTGGTCGGCCATTTTGGCCCCAAAATACCCTCGGAACAAATTTAAAACTACACTACCTTAGGATGACTCCACATAAGTTTCTTCTTTCCTGGCCCAGTTGTTTTTGAGAAGAAGATTTTTTAACCAGAAGTCTCTGTGGAGACTTTCTATGTAAAATTTGGTGGGCCATTGTAGCCCTGCCATTCCAGCGGGGGTCATGATTTGAACAAACTTGAATCTTCACTACCTGAGGATGCTTCCATATAAATATGATCAATTATGGCTTTGTTATTCTTGAGAAGAAGATTTTTAAAGAATTTTCCTATATATTTCAATGTAAAATTTGGTCGGCCATTGTGGCCCCGCCCAACCCAAGGGGGTCATGATTTGAAGAAAATTGCATCTACACTACCTGAGGATGTTTCCCCATAAGTTTCATCTTTCCTGGCACAGTGGTTCTTGAAAAGAAGATTTTTAAAACATACCTCCAAATTTTCATTAATTCCCAATTATCTCCCCTTGAATGAGGGCATGGCCCTTCATTTGAATAAACTTGAATCCCCTTCACCCAAGGATTCTTTGTAGCAAGTTTGGTTGAAATTGGCACAGCGGTTCTTGAGAAGAAGTCGAAAAATGTTAAAAGTTTACAGACAGACAGACAGATGGACAGACAGACAGCTAGACAGACGGACAGACAGACAGATGTGATCAGAAAAGCTCACTTGAGCCTTCGGCTAGGGTGAGCTAAAAATGCCATTGACTTTTCACAAATTCATAATTATTTCCCCTTGGAAGAGGGTGTTGCCCTTCATTTGAACAAACTTGAATCCCCTTTACCTAAAGATACTTTGTGGCAAGTTTGGTTGAAATTGGTCCAGTGATTCTTAAGAAGAAGACGAAAATGTGAAAAGTTTACAACAACAACGACAACTACTACTACGACAACAACAAAGACAGACAATGGACAAATTTTTATCAGAAAAGCTCACTTGATCCTTTGGCTCAGGTGAGCTAAAAATCAAAAGCCTGAAAGACTTCAATTCCATCGAACATGAATAATAATTTCTTAAGATCTATTTGAATTTGATATAGCAATAAGTCAACTTAGTGACTCAGGTATCTAAAACAAGGAACAAAGGGTCACACCGCTCACCTGAGCACATTGGCTAGGAAAAAGCAAAAATCAGATCAGAATTGAAAAGTTTACTGAGGGGGTGAAGGGGGGGGGGGGAGGAGGACTTGAATTCTAATACTACTACTACTTGAAAATGCCTCCATATCAAAAAATGCCTCCGTCACAAAAACTTTAACCTTGCCCATAACTTTTGACTGAGAGGAGCTATGGCTTTCATATTTAACATGTTTATTCCTTGTGACAAAAACTTTCTTTGGGTAACACCAAATATGACCTTTCCACCTTGACCTTGGATTTTCACACACTTTAACACTAAAATTATTAACATTTTCTTAAGCCATACCTTTGAACAGTAAGGACTAGGGCTTTTATATTTCACATATGTATTCTTTGTGACAAGGCCTTTATTAACATTTACTTAATAAGCCATACCTTTGAACAGTAAGGACTAGGGCACTTATATTTCACATATGTATTCTTTGTGGCAAGGCCTTTCATTGGATACCAATAAGCTTGACATTTTGACCTTGACCATGGAGATTTCCGTACTTAAAAAAACTTTAACCTTGGCCATAACATTTGAACGGTAAGGGATAGGGCTTTCATACTTCACATATGTAATCCTTGTGAGAAGACCTTTCATTGGATACAAAGAACTTCGACCCTTTGACCCTTGACCTTGACGTTTAACTTACTTTTAAAAAGCAAACTTTGAACATAAATTTTAAAGGGTTAGGGCTAAGGCTTTCATGTTTCACATATTTAATCATTGTGACAGGACCTTTCTTTGGATATCAAGAATGAAGTATGCTATCATTTGTGACCCATTGACTTTGACCTTCAAGACTGAACTTTAATTTTTTTTTTTTCAAATCCTACTACAGTGATAATTTCTAGATGACATATGATAAGCGTTCATATTTGAGACATTATGTCATAAAAAAATGACATCGCACCTACAAAGACACCGAAAGCGGGGGACCACAATTCTTTGAATTTGCTTGTTCAGAATAGATTCCTACATTTGTACAAGATTTAAATACACCCATAATATATTTACAGAATTTCATATTGAGTTTTTCAACTTCCCAATCTTTAAAAATATCAAAAAGAGGGATATTTTTCCTTTTTGGAGTAACAATTATAATGCTCCAGTTCTCACAGCCATATAAAGCTATAGGTTTAATACAGAGATCAAATACAGGTAAAAATGTTTTTAAAGAGGGATTAGCATTTTTTATATCAGAGTTCTTGAAATCTTTCGGTCCTGTCGGCAAGACCGATAAAAACAACCAAGGACCGATAACTTTACGTTCTGTCTCAATCCAAATGACCGGTAAATGTTGAGAGAGCAACTTGTTAAAAATCCGACTAAATTTCGTACAAATTCCCTATAACCAACCAATGATAATCTGTTAAACGCTTTTCAGTACTAGTATATGGTAATGGCTTCTTCGACGAACGCAAGTACCAAACTATGATTGATTAACTGTTAAAACAAGTTTGTTGACGGCGCTAGGGTAAGCCAGGTGAGGAAATCGAACTAGATTAAAAACTTATGAAGAAAATCGACCCCGTGAGAATTCAACAAAAATTGTTATAGGATGATTAAATTGGCATGAAGTTTGCCGTGTGTATATGACACAGTGTGCAAAATGAATTGATAATAAAATTCAAATACAGTTTTCAACTTTTTATTGAAATTTTTTTTTTTGGACTGATATCTGTCTGGACTGACAAACTTTCTATGGCAGTCAGTCCAAATGACAGACAGCAGAAAAAAGATTTCAAGAACTCTGTTATTTCCCTATAAAATTTAAAGCATGCCTTTAAACTTTTCTGATACAGTTGTTTTTTGACTTCAGTAAACTTTCCACTGTTTTCAAGAGTTATCCCTAAATATTTATACAGTGGATTCCACTTAATCCTATAGCGGTTAAACGAATATTTCAGCTATTTCAATATAATACCAGAGCACAAAACCATTTCTTATATTGTATATTTATTAATAATTTCTTCTGATAATCTGATGAGAAAATATCAGAATTCCGTTTTATCTGATACAATATTTTGGACCATCGTAGTATTTTTCGATAATTGTAATCTTGTTCACACCTCTACTTCCTTAGTGAAGCCTTTGTTTACACTGTCTGACACCTTGAGTACGATAATGAGGGGATTATTTACGGCTGAACGCACGCAGTCACCTTACCTGTGTTAATATTTGGCACACTAGATTGATATGTTTTGATACAGTTATGATGATAAGCTTGGGTTTAATTACTTTTCAGTGATGTACTTGATAATTATGATAATTGTTTGCAATTGTTTCCAAAGTATTATTAAAATCATTGACTCAGAACGTATTAGCTTGTGTATGACAATTTGATGGGACATTGAAATGCATCATAGGTAGGGTATTGACTTGAGAATTGTCACAAACCGTATAAAATACAAAACCATATCAAAGAAACAAATAAAACAAAACAATTTAATATTTTTGTTTTATTTAAATGTACCATTTAACCGGGAAAAATAAATTAGGGAATAAAGTCAGGCATTTAGTCTACTTCCGTTTCCAAAATGGCTGCCATCGAAGAAGGAATGTAAACAAGTGTTGTTTAAAGATGGCAATAACTTTTAAAAAACAATTTCTATAAATCATTTTATTTGAAAAATGTTATCATATTAAATTGATAAGTGAGTTTAATATGTTATTTCAGGAGAATCACCAGGTAAAGTTATCAAACGAAAAACGAAAGTGCAAGTTAGAAATTTGCTACGATGTATTGTCAATACATGTAGCTCTATACTGTACATCTTTGTTTGGACTCGAAATGGAGCAATCAGCTATTGGAATAATCTGATACCAGAAGGCTGACAATTTCAATATTGGATTAAGCGGGATCCACTGTATTGTTTTTCACATTCTATAATGTCATTACAGAGTTGAAATGCTTCCTTCAGTAATTTACCAGAGTTATTAAATATTATTACTTTTGGATTTTTTTAAGTTTACTTCTAGACACTACTCACTACAGTAATCATGGAGGAGAATGATTGAAGATCTGATTTTGAATTGGATAATAAAACAAGGTCATCTGCATACAGAAGACATGAGATCAATTCTTTATCTAGAGTAACAGAAACAGAATTATGATCCAAAATATTTCGGATGTCATTTATAAAGAGTTAATATAAATTTGGACTAAGGACATCGCCTAAAGTCTGACTCCAACCCTAGATTTGAATTTGACTCCCCATTGTTTCCCTCCCTACCCCAAAGGGTACTCATGATTTGAACAATTTAAATCTTCAATACATGTGGATGCTTACGTCAATATGACTTAACATAGCTTTCTGTTATTGAGATTTTTCCCTTTATTTTCCTATATAAAACAGAGCTCCAGATAAGGTGCATATTTGCAGAAATACGCATTAAATTTTACAAAATACGCATTTAAAATTAAAATAGAGCGTACAATTACGCATTAGCAATCATAAATATGCATAACACCATGAAAGTACTATGTACAACAAGTTGATGAATACAGGTACGACTTACTTTATGATACGAATTGAGGTTAACTCAGTGTTTGATTTTTCTCAAAACGAAGTACAGATTTAAAAGCCTTTTCGTGACCAGGAATATTCTAGTAATGATGACGACGATCTCCATTTCAGAAGGAAGAATCGGAGATTTAGATTAAAATCAGTTTCTATGTAGAAAGATTTATTATGGGTTCATAGCCAATTTTTCCTCTCTCTCAACTTGCCATATTATCGAAGATTCTTTTCTCTCATTTTACTCTTGATATGATACATTAAATAAAGGAAAAGTTCTCTGACTCTATGGTACTTGACCTACTGTATAATCTTCCTTGTCAAGAAAGAATGCTTCCCAATCTTAGCAAAAAGTCTTGTTGGTATTTGCAAAATTTAAATGAATAAATTCAGGAACCGACCTTTAATTTTTTTTACCTCTTCAAAAGCACATACTTTGATTACAAGCTCAAGATCAAAATAAAGGTCAAAACATTTATATATAAACAAAATACTCTTCAATCATTTTGCTGAAAATCAAAATCTGCATTGATTTGAAAATCAGGGAGTAAATACTCTTTGGGGTAAAAAATTATCTGGAGCTCTGATAAAACTTTGATCCATCATTAAGACCCTTCCCTAAACTTGGAGGAAACGATTTGAACAAATTTAACTCCACACTACCTGAGGATGCTTCCATATAAATCTCACTAATCATGGCTTTGCTATTCTTTAGAAAAAGATGTATTTCCTATGTAAAACTTTTATGGCCCATTGTGGCCCAACCCTACCCAAGGGGTAATGAATTGAATTAACTTGAATGTACACTACCTGAGGATGATTCCGCATGAGTTTCATCTTTCCTGTCCAAATGGATCTCGAGAAGAAGATTTTGAAAGATTTTTCCTATATATTCCTAAATAAAAGTTTGAACGGCCATTGTGGCCCCACCCTTGCCCTGGGGTCATAATTTGAACGAACTTGAATCTACACTACCTGAGGATTATTCCACATGAGTTTCATCTTTCCTGTCCCAATGGTTCTTGAGAAGAAGATTTTGAAAGATTTTTCCTTTATATTCCTATGTAAAAGTTTGAACGGCCATTGAGACCCCACCCTGCTCCAGGGTCATAATTTGAACGAACTTGAATCTACACTACCTGAGGATGCATGATTCCACATGAGTTTCATCTTTCCTGTCCCAATGGTTCTTGAGAAGAAGATTTTTAAAAAAAATTCCTAATATATTACTTTGTAAAACTTCGATTGCCCATTGTGGCCCCGCCCTACCCCAGGGGTCATGATTTGAACAAACTTGAATCTACACTACCTTAGGATAATTCCACATGAGTTTCATCTTTCCTGTCACGATGGTTCTTGAGAAGAAGATTTTTTAAAAAATTCCTATTATATTACTATGTAAACCTTTGATTGCCCATTGTGGCCCCATCCTACCCCCGGCGGTCATAATTTGAACAAACTTGAATGTACACTACCTGAGGATGATTCCACATGAATTTCATCTTTCCTGACTCAATGGTTCTTGAGAAGAAGATTTTTAAATATTTTTCCTATATATTCCTATGTAAAAATTTGATTGGCCATTGTGGCCCCACCCTTTCTCGGGGGGTTATGATTTGAACAAACTTGAATCTACACTGCCTGAGGATGAATCCATATGAGATTCATCTTTCCTGCCCAGTGGTTCTTGAGGAGAAGATTTTTTTTAAAATGCCATTAATTACAGGCCACAAGGAGGCGGTCAGTTATATGAAAGTTTGAAGTCGTCGTGCATTTCTGCGGAGTTAAAACAATTTAAATTAAAATATTGAACATTCATATAATAGAATATTAAACAGAGTGTTTAAATGTTAACAAAATATGCACAATAATCATAAAATAAAAATTTAGTAAATTTGGGTAAACGTTTCATCCAATCCTGATTGACGAACTCTGACCGAGGTGCGGAGACAAACACGTGTTGGGCATGGTCTAAAGCAAGGACCGCGATATACAGTATACAAGTACATGTATAAACAATTTTACTTTCTCTATTTAAACAGGATTTGTTGAATATATTTTAAAATGCAGTGTATATATACATTTCTGAAAGAAAATTTCCAAATGATTAAATGACATTTTATTATCAGACAGAATATTACGAGATTTTGCTCCAACAGACAAGGATAAAGCGCATTTTATAGTATGCCAAGTCATTTCCCGCCACATCTCACACAAAAGAGTTGAAATGTAGTAGCAGATCTAGAGAGAAAGGGTGTGTGTGTGTGGGGGGGGGGGGAGAGCTACTGTGTAACAAGAAACAAATCAAAATATAATTTGAAGAGAAATGCGAGATATTTTCCTTTTATGGTGACGGGTACTTAAGGATAACTAGTTCAGTTTTTATACATCAAATAAGTTACAAAATACATTGTCGTGTTGATCACTTTTTTCTTTCCAGTGAATTTCATTGGAGTTTCTCCTAGAATAAAATTTTGTATATGCCAGTTACTTAGGGGTGTATTTCACATTTTACTGGAAGACGTCACCTCGATGCAGTACTTTCAGTACTTTGATTTTATTTTTATTTTAATGAGGATATTTAGACACACTAGAAAAACACATAATACACAAAATACACCATCCTGAAACCAAGCGCCTCGCTCAATACGGATTTCCATTTCACACCCTGTAAAATATGACTCCGTATTAGGTCCTTAACTGACAGTAACCCTGTAGGTATATTCAATGAGGCAGGCCGTTACAAACATTAAAAAAAAATCTTTCGTTTTATTTTTATGTGGAAATATAACGTCAACTACCACTGTCTATTGCAAGTTTATGTGAACTAAATCTAATTCTACAAAATGATTTATATATATAAAAAAAACCCGTGAGAGAATCGGAAGTCGGAAGTACTAGTTTTACCGTTGAGAAAAATAGAGAATTACAATGGCTGCCAACTGGCTGAATCCCAGCTTGTGCTTGAATGAAAGAGAGAAACAAACCGATGATAAAGAAGAGTTATTTGTGTTCGGTTATGCATGTAAACTCTTTAAGGATGACAAGAGGGCTTTATCTATCGACCAGGGATCTCATCTTATTCCTTGGATGGGCGACGAAAAATTACAGATAGACAGGTCGGTCTTCAATTCCTGGGAAAATTATCAAGGTTTCGATTTCACTCGCATTATCGCGTATTTATTGTGTAATCATAAAGAAGTTGCCTTTCAGATGATAAAGAATGTTTGAACAGGGTTAACATATATGTATGTATGTATGATTAAAGCGGTCTTACTAAACAGAGAACCATTGAGAACTCTAGAGAATCCTAGAGAACTTGAGGTTAATTGGCGAATTCTAAAACATTTCATGCATTATTGGGTTGATTTTAACTGAATGAATCATATTCTATACATAAAGTCGTATTTTATGACATCCCGATCCCGAGTGAATTTCAAAAACGTTTTATAGAAATAATTTAACACATAATTTTAATTTACAGTTATTTTTCACATTATTATGACATGGAGCTGTAGAGCTGAAATGTCATATAGCTAGCATCCCATTGCCAAGAGTTACGCAACCGAATGTGTCAGTTGATGCATCCACATTGCGCAAAAGAAAATAAATACAATTAATTTTGTTACAAAACAAAGATACTTTGTTTATTTTCATATTAGAAACATGGTAGTTGTTGCAAATGAATTTTTAAAGAAAGGATACGTCCAATTACATGAATAACATTTCAGAAGTATAACAATGCAACAGAAACAACCCAATAGGCGATAACATAATTGAAACCTAAATATAAAAACTAGAAGATTAAAAAGATTGAATCATAGTTAAAATCTTAAGATTACCTTTTCAATCTTAAACCAATTTAATCATTTTATCTTAAAAGCTGGAGTTATTT
>PRKT01000289.1:0-26685 GCA_003671525.1 Saccostrea glomerata
AGTCATGATTTTTCCTGGATCTTTTCATTGTTCAATCAAAATATAATATGTCAACTTAATTTCTTTAACATCATGCAGTCATGAAACTGTACGAATAAAACAAGCATTTTTCCTGCAATTTTTCCAATAACTTATAACTGTATATCAGTCTAATTTATTTACTTTGTTATTACATAGGCAGCTTTAGACCTCTTCATTTTCATTTATTTGGGTAAAAAAAAACAAAAAAAAATGTTCTTTTTTCTTCAATTTGTACAAATTCGTATCAATTTTCCCAATTTTGCGTCAATTTTCCCAAATATACGGACCCCGGAACCAGTTGAGTAATTTTCAAAAACATTTACTAGTATTGCTATGTAATAATATATGCTATTACAGGATCGTGTAAACACTTAAATGTGAACATAAGAATTTCAATCTCCAACTTTGTTTTTTTTTAGGGTTCCTGTACAAAGTATGGAAAAAATCCAATTCAAGCCCTTACAATCCGGAACATTTTGCCCCTTCAATAGAAATGATTGGGAAGATTTGGAGAGGAAGTTTAATTGTCAGAAGCTTGAGTTGTATCACTGTATTCCGAACCAAGATAACAACCCGTATGAGGTCTGTGTCCAACCACAATGGACAGAAAGAAGTAAGAACTCTGTACAAAACATATCAAATAAGCAATGTTTTTGTTCTTATCTACATTCCATATGGGCATGGGATAATAGTAAACGTGTAATGGTTTGATGTGTAACTTTCAGAAAATAGGAAATAATTAAATTGTTTGAAATATTTTGTTTCACATTGAATTCACATATCATATTATGTATATTATGCTACTGTATACAGGGTTATTTTCATCCCGTTTTATTTTCGCCCTTTCACATTTTCAAACAATTTTGCCCCTTTTGAATTCACTCAATCACAGTTTTGTGTAAGAAATTATACTGTGTTCTTTTAATTCGCCTTGTTTTGAATTCGCCCAAAATGAAAGTATATAGGACGATTGATTGTACATGTATATTGTTTAACGTCCCTCTCGAGAATTTTTCACTCATATGGAGACGCCACCACTTGCCTTAGGAGAGTTGCAATTTTTTTTCTATACTCGGCTCTTTGGACCATGAGCAGGGAGGGAAAAACAGGGCGAAAATTTCCCTGTATACAGTAATTCATCAATTGGCAAATGCTTAAAGCGTTTCTGATCGAAGTTTTCCGGTCTTTCTTTCGTCCGTCGCTTGTCGTGTACATATTTTACATTTTCAATATCTTTCTAAGAATCACTGGGCCAATTACAGTTAAACTTTCTATACTTACAGACATTCTTGGATGAAGCAGATTTATTTTTTAAGGAAGTGGCAATCCCTCTTTCAAAGGGGGATAATAAATTTGTGACATATATTTGTTTTTTGTTTTTTAAATTCATTTCATGAATCAGTGGCCAGAAGGATTTTACTTGCATAAAAGTTTCATTACATTTGATTCGTTACATTTTTATTAAGATTTGGGAAAACATGTTTTTAAACAGAAGGGCCATCGTTATTAAGATGTGCATTTTTGATTATGGGCCTTTCATTCATTTTTACATTCAGATTACTGTCCAATTTTCAATAAAATGGCCGCTGGTTACATTGATCACACCTCCTGTGACCCTCAGTATGGAGCATGCCCAGACACTGACTACAGATCTAACATGGTTTATTTATGTAAGTACACACTATCAGACATAATATGAATTTAAGTAGATGCATAGTAAAATGTATGATACATACTGTTTATTAAGTAATAAAATTAAGATTGTTTACAGTCTATTTTTGCGAAAAATTTATATAAAAGGTAGATGTAAAAAGCAAGAAATACAGTTTACGAATTGTTAACTTCAGTTTGAATTTTATAATTTACCATTTACAATTGAAGAACCTAGTTAACTTAATTTATCAGCTGTGGATGGAAAGGTTACTGTTGCATGACTCGTCTTGCTTTTCAATAATTATTTTACAATTTTATTACAATTAAGAAAGATAATTTCACTGTAAACTCATGGAAAGGATATTTTTGGTAAGAGAAGAGAGACAGATGAATTACATGTAATGGGATTTTTTTCATAATTACAAAAGGTACTGTGATTCAGTTCTATGTATCTGCATTCATTTAAAATTTGTCAAAATCGTAATATATTTACAGACCCGGGCTGTCTGAACAAAACTCTTAAAAGGTAAGTATTTCTTTTTTGTAACATATTGAAACTTTGTTTGTCCAATATACACTGAACTTTTGGAAAAATTATACACAGATTTTGCTCATTTGAACTAATTCTCATACCGTATAACGGGTATTTTTTCTCGTGCTGCTAATTTTTACGAGTTTTATAAATCCGTAAAATTTAAACGCATAAAATTTCACATAATTTATAAGACGGCTCGTGTAAATTTTCAACATCGTATGTGTAAAAGTAATGGTAATTGTCATTAAGCTCATTCCCTGGAGGCTATATAGTTAGTACTGTTGGTATTTTGAGCACTTTTAAGTCAATCATCATTTGGGATCCTACAATGTACAGGTAAATCTCAATTAACTTACATAAATTATGCAAACATCGTCAAATAATTATAATCAGTTAGGCCTACCTGGTTACTATGTTTTATACCCCCGCTCCGAAGGAGAGGGGGGTATACTGTTTTACCCTTGTGTGTCTGTCTGTCCGTCTAGCTGTGTGTCCGTCCGAAACAAATTTTCGTCACCGTTTTCTCAGCAACTACTCATTGCAGATGCTTGAAATTTTAACACAATCTTCTCTGAAGTATGCCATATGATGGGATACATTTTTGCTCAAATCTGATGTCAACTTCCTGTTTGTCTGTGCGTCTGTCCGTTTCATACATAACAGAGTTTCGTCGCAGTTTTCTCAGCAACTACTCATCGCAGATGCTTGAAATTTTAACATAATCTTCTCTAAGGTATGCCATAAATGGGGACACATTTTCGTTTAAATTTGATATCAACTTCCTGTTTGTCTGTGCATCTGTCCGTTTCATACATAACAAATTTTCGGCGCAGTTTTCTCAGCAACTACTCATTGCAGATGCTTGAAATTTTAACACAATTTTTTCAGAGGCATGTCATACATTGGAATACATTTTTGTTCAAATCCGATGTCAACTTCCTGTTTGTCTGTGCGTCTCTCTGTTTCATACACAAAAAAAAATTCGTCGCAGTTTTCTCAGCAACTACTTATCACAGATGCTTGAAATTTTAACACAATCTTCTCTGAGGCATGCCATGTGGTGGGATACATTTTTGTTTAAATCTGATATCAACTTCCTGTTTATTTGTGCGTCTGTCCGTTACATACATAACAAATCTTCGTCGCAGTTTTCTCATTAGCTTTTCATAGCAGATGCTTGAAATTTTATTACAGACTTTGTTGAGGCATGCCATATGGTGGGATTAATTTTGATATGAATCTGATGTCAACTTCATATTTTCTGTGCATCTGCTGTAATTGAACTTGTGTATATTAACATGATAGCTAGTGCTTATTTACATCATTATTTACATCGGGGGTATTACTAGTGAGCATTGGCTCACAGATTTCTTGTTTTAAGTATTTTTACGAGACGCATAACTTCTGATAATGACTTAATAATTACAAGTCTTCCAATTATACCCATATTTTCAATCTTTGACACTTTCTTCTGTTTCATAGGCTTTGAATAAAACTTCGACTTCTTAATACACTTTCACTTCAATTATGATAGTTTGAGTAGTCTCTCTTTGTTTTCGGTAAAAACCAGACGAGCACGTGGTGTGCCTGTTATGGGTTTTATAAAACATGAATAAATGAAGGGTACATAGTTTGTGTATATAAAGGTAAATGATAAACAAATATACATTATGTAATTTGTTGCATCTTTTATATTGTTATAATTTAATAAATCTCTCTCTCTCTCTCTCTTTCTCTCTCTCTCTTACATCGGGTTTTTGGACACATTATTTACACATACGTAAACGCATTCAAAGTGCGAACAATCAGTGATCTGGAATTTTACATCTGATGATTTTAATTTTTACGGACATGTTCAATTCGTATAAAATTAACGCGTAAAAATTTAATGACAGTATAATTATACTTCCTCCTCTAAGGAGGAGTAAATAGAAATACACTTCTCCATCTGTCCGTCTGTGCTAGGGCTGTATGAAAACTATTTCTCCTGTCTTTAATGAACCAGAAGTGAAAATTTAGGTTCATTTAATCTTACCATAGATACCTTAATGCTTATTAACATGTCATGAAATGAGGGGCGATTTATTGTGTTTTTCAATAATAGAAAAATCTTTATACAGTATGAATTGTAAAGAGAAGAAACCAACGTACCGTATATGTATAAAAATTAGCCGTACAATTTTTCCAGAAGCATGCATTCCTATGATTTTGATTTTAAAAATGTGTTTATTAATTAAATTTTAAATGGAAAATGCATAGTAACTGATTTTATTAGCATTTTTTTTAATTATGAGACTTACTAATTTTCAATATATATTATTGTTTATTTCAAAGATGAAGTTTGAAGAATTAACATAGGTAAAAACAACTTTGAGAATTCAGGGATATTTTGTAAGCATTTTCAATTGGTCAATGTCTGATTTTCAAAACCTGAGGATCGGACTACCTTGAATATTATTTTGTAGGAGGAACAAAGTATCTTTCAGTATATATATCTAACTTAACTGGATGAAACCCACAATGCTAATCCAGTCTCAGGGTTACAAATCTGTTATTCAAGAATACATTTTAGAAAGAAAAACAAGTTCATCAATTTCGACGAATCACAAATAGGTCGAAAGGTTTACTTTGCATTTTCTGAGGGAATTTTTACAAATAGAGAAGTTTTACTCAATGCCATATAGAACTTCTGATTATATTTTTCATCACCGCCAACAAAAGCCCCACCTACTTAAACCTTGAAGGGACAAAACATATACTATAAAAATAAAAGATAAATATGATTTTATTTCCAGCGGAGGAACGACCACGGATACTGCAAGCAGTGAATCTTCGGTCCAGCTGAACATAATTAGGTCTTTCCACCTTTCTGTGGAAAGACCTATTGAAATGCTTATGTTTTTTTTTCTTTTTCTGCCGGACTTTTGAAACCGCAAGACTTATTGGAAAACTTTATAGTTCATAATATTGGATATTTAAAGTTATTCCGAAAAACGACCCAAGAAGTTTGAACTTTGACCCCTTTCGAAGTTATCGTCCTTTGCGCAAGAAATGCTTGTTATCGCTACTCCTCCGAAACCGTAAACCATATAGGTATGAAACCTTCACCAATGTCTTTGACTACTTGAGAGGATCTTTCAATCTATTCATAGCGAAAGGATATATAGACCCCTTATACGAGTTATTGCCCCTGAAAGTTTTTGAATTTTACAAATAATTAAAAATTTTCAAAACGAGAAGTCGTAAAGACATGGGACCAACTGCATAAGATTCATTGACGTTTGACCTTAAAATTTATGTAAAGGTCAAAGGTCAAGGTCATTTCAAAAATGAGAAATTAAGCTATTTTAATCTTTTTCAACTTATATTATCTGTCTGTGCATCATTAAAATGCACTCTTAAAACTATTTCAAAGATTTCATTCTTGTCCCCTAAGATTAACCCTTTTAAAAGTTATATCCCCTTGTGTGAAAAACCTTGTTATCGCTACTCCTCCGAAAATGTAGACCGTAGAGACACCAAACCTTCACTAATGTCTTAAAGGACTTTAGGCCTAACTTAACTGCATAAGTGCAAAATGATCTGATGACCCTTATGTGAGTTATTGCCCTTTAACTTCTTTGTACTTACTACTAGACCTTATAACTTGAAAACTATAAGTCATAGAAGCATGGGATCAATTGCGTTATAACTCTTGACCTTTGACCTTCAATATTTTTTCAAGGTCAAAGGTCAAGGTCATTCTAATTTTTTTAAAAAATTTTATTTTTTCTATGCTTTAAGACAATTCTGGTTTCTTTTTCATGGAAATTTATTCTTAGGAGTCAAATATAAAAATTTAAAATTCAAAGAAGGTGGAAAGACCTCTTATTGTTCTGTGAACAATAAGTCTCCTAGTTATCCCAGCTGTTGCTGTACCTCTTGTTTTACTTTTGGTTATCATTGGCGTTGTTTTTTATTGTTGCAGACGCAAAGGCATGGACTTTAGTTTCATAAGTAAAAAAAAAAATAATGATTTAAAAAATGAACGTACGGAAGCCCATTTATACGGAAGCCCATTTAGAACCTATCAAAATTTATTTTTGAATTCGTTATAACAAATTTTTAAAATTCGTTATAACGAATTTAATTTGTTATAACAGATTTATTGAATTCGTTATAACGAATTTAATTTGTTATAACAGATTCATTGAATTCGTTATAACGAATCTAATTTGTTATTACAGATTTATTGAATTCGTTATAACGAATTAAATCTGTTATTACAGATTTGTTGAATTCGTTATAACCAATTCAGCAAATCTGTAATAATAGATTAAATTCGTTATAACGAATTCATCAAATCTGTAATAACAGATTAAATTCGTTATAACGAATTCAACAAATCTGTAATAACAGATTAAATTCGTTATAATGAATTCAATAAATCTGTAATAACAGATTAAATTCGTTATAAAGAATTCAATGAATCTGTTATAACAAATTAAATTCGTTATAATGAATTCTAAAAATCGTTATAACGAATTCAAAAATATTTTTTGATAGGTCCTAAATGGGCTTCCGTACTTTTTATGACACTGGGGCCGAATGCGAGCGTAAATAAGACGTCCGGCTGTCTGTCTATTTGTTTTTAAGAAAATTTCCAAATTGTTACTCTTACATGTACTTCAGTCCAAGTGAAAAAGGATAAAAGATATCAAACAGTGATTGATCTCATAAAAGCTTCAAACCCGACGTGTATGTAATGATATAGTAGATGAAACATTCCGTAGTAAAATTATGTTCAAAAACCTGAACTTGATACATTGTTAAGGACAACACTAACTTTCAGAATTCTTTAGTTTAGGATTTTGACGTACGGAGTGTATCTATTTTTTCTAGGAATAGGAAATTCTGTAAATGTGCGTCAAATTGCTATTCCTCAAACAGTTCTGTTTAATTTCAATAAAACTTAGTACACAAGTAAACGTCACTCTGTTACAATATATCCAGCACTCTCTACCATCGGCTCATACATTCACCTCTGTCGTTGGCTCGCGTATATACAGTGTTAAACATGAGAAATAGTGCGTTTGTTTTAATTCATTATAATTCAATTTCTATGATAATGTCTGAGTTTTGAGATAGATATTTACTAAATCAATACAAAACTATTAATTTAAATTGAAACAATCCTTCAAATATCTTGTTTTATACGTTATGTCAAAAATCTTGACGTGAGCCCATCGCAGAGGTGTTTGAGAGAGGAACGAACGACAACTCTGCATGGGAGATTGTATATCCAGTACTGTAAATCACTTTTAATTCGCGAGAACTTTATTTTTTTTGCGAAAATACGCAACACAGTGTGCCCGCAAAAATCTTATTCTCGCATATATTAGTATTTTTAACGATTATTTTAAGCAGCAACCACAATTCGTGAAATTTTTTTATCCCTGATAAAGAGTTAATGACAATTTCGACGTAAAAAATAGGGTGTCGCGAAAAAGATGACTGTACTTAAAGATTTGCGAAATTTGATTGAAAGAAAACTTTAAAATTTAAGTATGTATATACGATGTACGAATCTGCTTTCTGAGGCGGGGGTCATCACAACCTCTTCAATCTCCGTACGATAATAAGAACGCGTACTTTTTTACTGATTTTATAAATAGTCAGCGCATGTTTTTCTGCTATTCTCCCTGAAACAGTTGGTTGTGCCACATTGAATATTATACTTCACCACCTGATGTCTTTTCTCTGGTAATTTTGTGATACAAAATTCCGTATGCTCAATGGCCCTAGGTGCCGAGTGTAGGACACAATTACCAGCTCTCCACCGGCAAGTGGTGGCGTCTTTATATGAGTGAAAATTTTCGAGAGGGACGTTAAACGATATTCAATCAATCAATATTCAACTTTTCAATTTTCGCAAAACGGTCCCATTAAGAACTTGAATGAAACTTCTGAATAGTTTTTGAGGAAAAAAATTTACATATCTTTTATTTGATATGAAGAAAAAGGGGCTGGTCCCTCAAATAAGAGGAGCTAATGAACTAAACGACTTTCAATCATAACTATTATTCTTTATTTTGTTATAAACAGCTGAAGTAATAATGTTTGTCTTAATGAATTGTAACTATTTTTTGTAAAAAAAAAAATGAACATATATGTAACGCGCATTACTCAATTTGTTTGCACATAACGTTGCAGTAATTACATTTTATCTTTCAAAAAATAATGATTTTTTACTTACATGTATACTAACAATTTTAACCCTCTCTCTCTCTCTCTCTCTCTCTCTCTCTCTCTCTCTCTCTCTTGACTGCAAATGAGATTTATATTTTAAAACCCATAATTAATCCTTTGTTTAAGTTACAGTTAATGGAAGAGCTAATGTAACAGCTTCTTTGTCAAAATGAGCACGATTTCTGATTTTCGCTTAATATGATGTTACAATGTACATTTATCAACGATTGTGTGGTCAAAATAAAGCCCATGCTTTAACCTTTTTGACCCCCTTGCCGTGTCATGGTGTTTTGATTTCCATAGATTCCCCTTCACTTGTACTATCGTTCCAATAACAGCGTGTCACTTTGCTTAATCAAGCGTGGTAAAGTTTAAAATGTTGATTACCATATTACTCATCGATTGGATTTTTGATTTCAATGAAAGCAACATTACTTTGCATATGAAATACAGAACCAAGCAATACGACTTACAATACTGACCAATCATACTTAATGATTGTTCACGAGAATGCAGTAAACAATAATCACACGTGGACAGGCAAAGCAAGTTTTTTTCCTAATAATGATGGAATAGATCGCTATATACAATATCATATATACATCATAATAGTTTCAAAGTATAGCCTTACTTATTTGATGCTTTAAATATTCTCATACGTATCAAAATTAATTTTATTAGGTCAAATCACAACAAATATGACACGTGCTTTTTGGGGGACTGTAAACGGGCTTTGACTGACCACGTGTTGCCGGTGACTACAAATGCCGCGCTGGAAAACAATCATTATATATGATTGGTCAGCGTTGTCGGGATATTGTTGGATTCTGTATTTCATATGCTAAGTAGTTTTGATTTCATTCAAATCAAACATCCAATATGGTAATCAATTTGTGAAATTTTACCACGGTCGATCAACAGGTCGAGACCACTAGATTTTCTGACGTCAGCATAAATTTGCATGTAAATTAGCTAACTGTTTACTTTACCTACTGCTGAATAAGCCACAATGCATTGTGGGATACTACAAGTACCCAGCTGTGTTGAAAATAAAGGGCAACTTGAATTGTCCCTTAGGAACTTATTTTCAATTCTGTTTTGAGATTTGTGAAAGAAATATTTAAAATGATGTATAATCTTTCATTTCTATGCTCACATTTACAAAATTTGCTTTATGAAGCCTTATATTAACTTATGATACATCGGTCTAAACCATTGTTCAAAGAGACGTAGGTGCTACAGTGAAATCATTATTGTTCGTGGGGGACCAGTGTTCGTGGCTTTGGTGGGTAACCCTGGCCCACGAATTTACATCCCCACGAACGTATATACAAACGTTTGTTTTATTATTCATTAAAACTTAAATTACGAAATATAACTTGTTGTCAACGAAATTACGTTCCCACGAACTAGAAAATTTTTGGCTACCCACGAACATTGACCCCCACGAATAAAAATGATTCCACAATATTGTGTCGATAAAACATTGAGTTTTTTTCACGTGATATACGTGTACATGTACATACTCTAAGCGGGTAGTATATAGGTCCTTTGTTATAGACATCAGGAAAAGGTGTGCAATTATTATTTAACCCCTCAATATTATTTTTAATTTACATGCAAACGTCAAAGCGTTTGTACGGTATTTGAAGCAACTATTAATCATCGAAAACAACTCCAATATTAAATGTGAGCATGGAGCAATGTCTTTAGAATATAATCTTTCAATTTCGGTCTTACAAAGTGATAAAGAGGCTCTACTGTTTTTCCGGTAACGAGTTAAATTTTGTGCAGTAAACCGACGAAAACAACGTGTCTCCATTGATTCGTCACGTGTTGAAAATTGCCTTCCATACAAGGTAATGACACGCTGTTATTGGAATGTTGGTAGACAGACAGACTTATGTTAATTCAGATAACATGTAACGGTAACCTTTATTATGTGAAGCTTTTTCATGATAGTCCACCGAATAAAAGTTGGACTGTGCATTTAATATTATCTAGCTATTTGAAGACTGTACATGTTATTTGTTACTTCCATTAGGACCAAAGTATGGTGAAAATGACGTTGAATTGCAACCCCTTCTTCATCAGGATAGAGTACCTTGGAGTAAGGCATTTTTATCATATTAGAACATTTTCCCTGTTTAAGAGAGCAGACTTGAGTTTCAGTTGAGTGTGTTTGTTAAAGATGTAGTAAACGCCAGTGAACGAATTTTTAACAGGCAGCTGTACAATTGAATTTGGACTAATTGTGCTAGCTCACATGTTCTTTTATTTTTTCATGATTATTATATTTAGATTTTCATAGAATCGGAAGAATGTAACATATCTCTCTGAATTATACATGTATAGATGCATCTGTAAAACAAACTAGTAAAATAATGTGTACGATAAATATCTTTTATATTCCAAACCATATACATTTGATCTACATGCATACAAAACTGAATTTTTTTGCTTTCAAATGCCCCTACGTGTTTTATCATCCCAATCTTATCCTATCTTTAAAAAAAAATGTCTCAATATATAATATGTATTACATGCACATATGTTACAAACAAGAAAACATTGATGTAACCATCAATTGTCGCCCGGGAAATATATAAAGTAAACAATGGAAATGAGTCTTGATCATCAAACCGCTTCGATATGTGTGAAAAGGCATGCGCCTAATTGATGGAGACGATAGTCGCGAATATTTTGAAAACTTATAGTCGGATAAATATCAAACAAAAAAGATATCATTTTAAACTTTAATTCCTCGAGTAAATGTTGGCTGCATAAAATATAAACTGAAGTTAGACACATGCACTACCTATTTTCAAAACTGTATTTAATTTTCAATTTTAGAATATAAAACACGAACTGTGCAGATTACGTTTTTATACGAGAAGTAAAATTCGATGTTCTAAAAAAAAGGGACCTGTCGTTTTTCGATAGTAAATGATAAGCAGCTTTATATATTAAATATGCAAAACATATGTATTTTAAAAGATTCACTTTATAGAAGTAAATACATTACGTATCTCGTAATTTATAAAGGGAAAGAACATTCTTATTATCAATCTTTTCAATGTTTTGAAAACCTTTAATTCTGAATAACTACTCCCACCTCAATCCCCATACACCAACACTTAAACTCCGGGCTGCAATAATTCGATATCAATTAATACTGTAAGTGAACATAATTTGGCGTATTCAAAATTTAGCGCAGTCACTGGATATGGAGTTGTTGGCGTAATCATGAGTTAGCGCTAGAAATGTCCATTCGGTGTATAGTATATGTGAATGATTTCTTAGCAATGTTCATAAATAAGCGCATTGTTGTCTGCGCTAAAGCCGCTAATATGTTAAGCACGCTTTTTAAATTACACATACAATGTACCAGTATTTGTTTTAAATATGAATAAGTATATACCGGTATTATATTGAATGCCATCTACGTAAAGGTCACGTCACACAACATGCCCATTGCACTACATGGGCAAATAAAAATTTTTTTTATATCATAAACTAATGCCCTCGAGACAAGAACAACAGTACACTTTTAAAGTATTCAATGATTGTAGGCTGCATCAAAAATAAAATGAACACTGTGTAAAAAGCAGTGAATTGCCTCAAAATCTAATAAATGTGTGAAGGAAATGAAAAACAATGAATCTCAAAAGAATAAGCTTTGTAGTTCCAAACGTAAGATACTAATTAAGTCTTGTATTTGATGCATTTACAGGTTTTCTAAAGACAATTAATTACTTGGAGAACAAAGTATTCTACTCGACCGAGTCCTACTTAAACGCTTATGGTATTTTGTCTTCAAAAGGCCACGTTACACTGATTGGTCCACCAGGATCAGGTAAAACTTCTATGACTGTCCAACTTGCAAGACAACAGTGTAAAAAGAAAGAAACATCTCATATTTTCTTTTGCAATACACTGGAAGAGATTACTGCATTGTCTGAATGGGAAATTATGCACATGTGCATCATTATGGATGATTGGCTTAATCATTATGCGTATTATCCTTCGAAAATAACGGAAGATAAGCAATTATTTGATCAAATTTTTGACGATTTCATAAATTACGAGAAAGCTGAAATAATCTTTACAGTACAAGAAGATATATGGTTTGCATGCAAACCTTTTTTGTCAAAACATCAGTTGTTTCGCTCTGAAAGTTGTGTATCAATAAATAAATCGTTTAATGAAAAAGAAGTGCATCATATGATTGTAAACCACTTAAATTATTGGGAAACCAAGAAGAGTTTAATCAATACTAAGGAGAGTACCCAAGAACAAACTCTGGCAAAGAAGGAAATGGATGAAAAAATTAAAACTATTAAACAAGCCATAAAAAGTTATCTGAAGATTGAAAAAGAATTCTGTTTACCAGTGATGATTGATTTAATCTGTGCAAATACTTATTTATTGCCATCAAGTACTATCCTTTTCAAGGACGGATTTTCAAAGATTTTGCGAAACTTTCTACATGACTGGATGACTGACAAATTAAAAGATGAAAAGAACAGCTTTTGTATTCTCATGTTTGCTGCTCTTCATGGTGGAAAAGTTAGACTAGCTGATTTTACAAGCAAAATACATCGTTCCATTTATGAAAATATATGTAGAAAGTACGGATCTGAAAGTCTCGAGGATACTGAAAGTATTGAAGGATTGTTAAGGCATAATCAACGTTTAAAGGGTTGTTTGTACCAAGAAAATGATTTATTTGTTTTCCGTCATGATTCACTGTTATGTTTTGTGCTGCAGTTTTTCATAGAGACCAAAAATGTCAATTCCTTCATTAAAATTGTTAACATGGAAATTCTTCTTAAAAGATGTTGGATAAAAGAGCCAACATTAAATCTATTTCAAGATTCAAAGAAAGGTTTGATGCCAAATGAACTAGTTGGGGTCGTTATCATACCAATTGATGCACTAAAAGACTTAGCAAAAAGAATTCACAAAGATATGTCAGAGGGATATTCTATTCCTGATTGGCCTAAACATGTCTTTATGAAACATAAGATATTTTCTAAAATATGGAAGGAAGTACATACAGAACCAGTTGTAGCCAAACCTGATCCATTAAAGAAAATCCTACCAGTAACTGATGAAAGTCAAATGAAATTATCTGAGGAAAGCAGAAGCAAGAACGAACCGGAGGAAAGTATCCGGAACATAGAGAAAGATGCAGAGGAGTCAAATGCAGGTAGAAAAGATGTTAGTTTGATCGGATCTGAGAAGGAAAGTAAACAAAGCAAACACAAGGTAAAGAAAATAAAAGAAAAAATATCCACAGGAAAAAATGAGTCGAATTCTAAAAAACTTGATTCTAAAGAAGGAGTAAAACAAAGCAATGTAGAAGAATCACCCCAGATGAACCTCTCTCCAGATTCGATTAAGGTAATTTTACCTGGAAATGATTCTAATCCAAAAGAACATGCAGAAAACAGAATACAACTTGAAAAGAAGACAAAGAAAAATGGAGATAAAGCATCCCTTGGCAAAAAACAGACCAAATCAAAAAAAGGGGCCTTGGAAAAAAATAATGAAGAAACACCACAACATAGCAAAATTTCTGTAGATACGACTGCGGGAGATACACCTGTATGAAAACATGCACACACCATGAAAAAGTAGTGACGAGCATTGATGAGTGATAGTTTTTATTGTACATGTACAATACCAATTACACAGTCGATATGCATTTCTGTGAAGTCGCTGTATGTATATACTACATGTATATGTTTCTTTTTTTATACCTTAATCACACAGATTACAAATACAGCTGTACAAACAGTAACAACAAAATACAAGAGAAAATATGTTTGAAAGAATTTTTGAAGAGGTAAAGAACCCTTTCTACACTGCACACTAAAGAGCTCAGATTCTATGGCATTTTTCTGCAGTTATTTTGATCTGACCTTAGATCTAAATTTAAATGAATAAAAGTATACAGTATATAATTCAATTTGTAATCAATTCAACTATTCTTATAATTTTAGAAGGTCAAGGTAAATAAATTGAACACATTTTTTACATGTATTTTCTCAAAGGAAGTAAACAACATTGATTTTGGTCACTGATACTGAGTTGTGTTTGATCATTTTTCCTGGTGGTAAATTCCACATACCATATATTGGAAATTAATTAGATAATATCAAGATTTACATCCTTATAATTCAATGTAAGAACTACGAACGATAGTATTGTTCTCCCGCCTACCTCTAAGTAAATTCTCAAAAGTTAACATATTCGAATGATTTTCAAAATTTTTATAGATATTAACATGAATTTTCATAAAAAGTTACTTATTTGGGATACCAAAGAGAGATAACTCTATAATTTTGGTAAAACTTGTGTTTTTCACTATAGAAATCAATGGAAAACGGAAAATATTTTTAAAACATCTTTCCCCCCCGTGAAACAAAAATTCCTTCTTACAGGTATTATGGACTGTCATTTTACAAATTTATGCCAAAGCTTTTTGTGTTTCACGGGGGGGGAACATATGTTTATAGCCAAAAAACGGAAAAAATGCTGATTTTTCACCAATTTTAAAGCTATTTATAACTAAATAATTGTATTTTATTAATTTAAATATGTTTTATTTATTTGCACAAAACATAAGAAAAGATATGAGATACAATTTATCATATTCAAGACTATTTCAAAATATGGTGATTCTTGAAAGATCGATTTCACTTGAAATTATCGTCTACCCCCCTTTTTTCAAGAGCTGGAATTAATGATAATTTACTACCTAGCGCTGGAATTAAAATGATTAATCAATTACCATAGAACTGTTCTTTGTATTAAACAAAGATTTAATGGCCAAATTGCCATTAATATTGAATTTAATGGGTGCAAAATGTAGGCGGGAATCAAGAGTTAGAGTTCGTAGTTCTTTCATTAATGCCCTGGCAATATATTGTAATATTGTGTATTTCTTAAAATTACAGGTTTTTATTAGGGATGTCAACGAATATTCGAGTACTCGACTATTGTTCGATCATACCGACTATCGACTAAAATTTCTTTAGTCGGTTATTCGTTAAAAATGTGTTTCATCAAAGTAATTTTTAATTCAAGGCAATAAACTTTTATTGGCCCATTTCATCATTTACAGATCAATATTTTCATATGTAAATTTAGGGTATGGTATAACTGTTCAAAGGAAATCATTTGTACGTCGATGTTTGTTCGGCGAACATGTCTTCAAAATCTACAGTTTTGGTAAAGCTTAAAAAAGGTGAACAGTGTTATCAAGGTTATTTGAAACAGAACTTGTACTCTGCAGTGTAACATCAAACATGATGTATCATATGCCGAATCAGTCAACCATTTACACAGTCTTCAAGTGAAACTTTCTCGTAAGTAAAGTTCCCCGCAAAAATGACAAAAAAGCATAATGGGAAAGAAAATCAAACATGTTTATTAATTATTAATGACCTCTTCCTGTTTTAAATGGAGAGGGCATTTGTTTAGTTTTATAGATTCAAACTAAGATATGACGACAAGTGAGACAACTATTCAGAAAGACTATTAATCAAACGGCTATTACAAAATTGTAAATACATGTAAATTGGGGTCAGTGATGAGAGTTATGATCAGTTATGAGAGTAATTAAACCGTGTTTTCTTTTTCTGATATAAATTTCATACAATCATTGATTGTTTGCACAAAATTTCATAATTAAGATTTATCCCAAGCTCTCGCTCTCTCTTTGTTTTTATAAGAGGCACGCTTTAATTGTGTACCTGTCAAAGATCATTGACGGACACACAGAAATTGGTTTCAATTAAGGGGTACTTACATACTACCGTTATGTAAAGAAAGGACAAATACGAGTGTTTGATATCCTCCATTTAGATAAAATATGCAGCTAAAATATTAATTTTGAAATTAAATACATTGAATACATATTGATGAACAGTTTTTATAATTGTACTACGTACAAGTTTACAATTCAGAAATCCGTTGTATAATGGTGAAAGCGTAGGTTAAATATTGTAAACTATTCTGTAAAAGACAAACAATAAAAATGATATGAAAAAAAATTAATGTTAAACGAATATTCGACTATCGTTCGACTAAAGCATCCGACTATTCGACTAAGCTGTCCGAGTAAAATTGACATCCCTAGTTTTTATCATATAATAAAATACAACTCTTCTGTCAGTTAATTTTGTTGGTGTTTTAAACTTGCTTGATTTGTAATCAAATCAATTGTTTAAGAAAAATATATTGGTGGTGTATATATACTGAAAGGAAAAAGAAACGCAGGTAAACTTTTAAGGGGAAATAATTTTATTTTCCCTCGTGTATTCTCTAGTTTTCCTATCTAATGTTAAAAATCATCTTAAATGAAAATGTAACCAAAATCCCATTTGATTTTGCCTCATAATTCATGAGTTATTGAAATGTGTATTCTTTAAATAGGGATATTATTCAATCTTTTCAACAAGACTGACCTTAGTTGAAAGAGACCAACTTGGGCATTTCGAACCCTCTCTGCCTCTTAGTCCCACAAATGTTCAATGAGAAAAAGATGGAGTTTTCGGAGACACGTCGAATGGGTAAATGTGATTGTTTTCGAGAAAGTCTTGACAAACCCAGGCTACATTTGGCCGGAGGGAAACAGGCGGAAAAAAAGCAAATTGCTCGCGCATGCGCCAGTGACAGGAACACCAACGTAAAGTTGACAGCTCAAAAATCCAAATTGCGCAATCGGCTTCTTTTAGTTTTATGGTTAAAATAATGATTCTGATAGTCTACTCTATTCATAGCAGTTTTGTGGTAGTAAAGTGGCGATTAAACAGGTGGCAGGATGAACCCGATCTTGACTTGGCCTTGTTACGTGTCATCGTCACGGTTGATTGGAAACTATTCAAGGCCCTCTGTGAGGACGGCTAAGACGTTATATGGGAGAAAAATTTACTTGCGACTGGACAGCAATCTGTTGTTGCTTTTTCCTTACTAAGGTCAGACCCCATGGAACTTCCGTCACAGTGAAAAGATTGCAAGAAATGCATATCGTCTAATATAATACTTAAAAACAATGTCTATACTTCAAGTGCTTCAAAAAGACAGGTACAAGAAGATTGCTGACGAACTCGTCAAAGTTACCAAGATTCTAATTTGACCACTTTTCGTAATTTTTGGTCATGCGGACAAAAAAATTTGGTATATCGTGTTACCCTGCGTTCCTTTTTCCTTTCAGTATAAATACGATCTTTTATAATAATTCGAGTCATAGCATACATATTTCTAATTAATTAAAATTTTATCATTAAACAACAAATTTAACACTTTTCTTGAATATTAACGAAAAGAATTAACTTTTGATCGATTGATTTTGATTGATTGATTGTATACCCGGTAAGTTGTTCTACATCCTGTTGAGAATTTCCCTCATATAGGCGAGTCAACATATACGAGACCTTTATTCAGCCCTCAGAGCCATTTGGCAGTCAGGGTTTTTGATTGTGCCAACGCCTACATGTGACCTCGGTTTTAAAGGTCTCCTCCGAAAGATTCACAATTTTCACTTCCAAGTGTGGAATGCTTGGCGAAGGAATAGTGCTTACTGCTAGCGTTAATAATGAAATCAATGTTTTGGTTTTTTTACCTCACATGAGCCGAAGGCATCATTTGAAAATTTCAAGAACCATTGTGCTTGAAAATATGAAACAAATGTGGAATCATTGTGATGTAGTGTAGATTCAGAACATGATCTCCCAGGGGTAGAATGGAGCCACAATGGGTGATCGAAATTTTACAGAGGAATACATTGGAAAAAGCATCTTTAAGAAGTATAAATGCAAGTTTGTTCATCCCTCCAAACCATTTTTTATTTCTAAACTTTAAAAAAACTGAAATGATTTCTGCCTTTTTCAAGCCAAAGTGCTGAAATAAACGATGTGACTCTGGGCTTCTTGTTTTATAATAATTTGGAATGAAAATCTCTTCCAGCATACACTGTATGTCATGATTTGGATCGAAAAATCTAGAAAAAAAATAATTTTTCCAATATTAATATGTTATCTGAGAATTTTTTTTTCACTTGAATATCAAGTAGCCAATCTGCATGTTCACATTGATCTAATAGGTGTTCAGGCTTACAAAAATTGTTGAATTCATATCCCCGCGGATTTTCCCCGAAAGATTTAAATTTGGTATGGGATTTCCGTTTGGGAAATCATACTCTTGAGTCATTTTCCGTAGGGGAAATCGAACTCTATAATCTATTTTCCGGCGGGGGCGTATAATCTAACATTTATAAAAAAAAAAAAAAATAAGGCAACTGCCAGGAATGAGGCCCTGACTAAGCCCCTTCTATCAATATTAATCTTGTCCCTATTACATCACACAGGCTTTATCAAAATAAAAAGAAAACTTCTTAAGAGCATGTCTACGAGAAAACCATGCAAGAGGTTATGGGAGCAAGGTTCTCTGATCAACTTCATGTTTTGTGTGTAAATTTCTTCTATAATATGAAATATTTTGCCACAAATTTTTTTTCAGTGTGGTCTCACTTAAGGGGTAAAATCGACACTGTTACTAAAAATAGAATTCTTGGTCCTTACGCAGGGTGAAAACAGGAATTTTATAGGATTTTATATTTAAAAATTCAGCATTTTACTTGATTATGATATAAATTATCCATATATGGTTGAAAGTAACAAGATATACTTGTTTCGGAAATTTTTTCATAATCACAAACTGTGCCCTCGTTTAAGTGCAAAAAGGTCACAAATCTGGCATATTTCCAGATTTTTGAAAACTGGTAAAAATAATAACTTTTCAAAAACCCATAACTCAGAAAGTAACGCTTAGAATCAACTCAATCTCATACCATTTATTAGACAACATGTCTGTCTACATTATATAAAAAAACTGTCTTTGGACTCTCAAATATTTTGTTGTACTTTTTACTTTAAGTTGGACATTTTTTGTGAATTTTATTTTTTCTCATCCCTGAACTTCAGCAAGGAGTTATTTGCTGATTTAAATATTTTCAAGAATTCAAATTTTGCGGTTGAAAAATACCAGTATATTGAAAATTTTTGTTTTCAATCAATAATTATTTCTTAAGGGGTTAAATGGGGTTAAATTGGGGGGGTGTAGCAGAATTGCATTATTTTACATTTTCTTTGAGCAGGGTGATATTCACATACTGTTTAGTACCTGTTTGTCAATCAGTAGACCAAGTTTGTTCTTTCTTATCTTAAAAAAACTTGCTTGATAAATAATAAACAAAGTACACTGGTATCTACTAATAAGTAGATGACCCCTTTTAATTTGGAGTTCACAAGGTCAAAGGTCAAGGGTTATAATTCTCCATATACCAGTATGTAGATTTTAATCATTCAAAATCGTGAGGACCCATTGTTTGACAGACATGAAATTTAGTACATTGGTTTCTTGAAAAGTAGAGGACCCCTTTAGATTTTGAGGTCACAATGTTAAAGGTCAAGGGTCAAACTGAACAGAAAGGAATATCAGAGCTATTTTCTTGACAGATATACTGTAATGGCAACAACCTCAAAATGAATGAACACAAAGTTTTAAAAAATCAACAAATTAGGACATTAGTTATTTTATAATTTTTAATTTCATTGCATATTAAAATTTGAATATTACTCAATAACTAAGTACATTCAACAACAAATAAATTACAATGCTTGACTGCTTCCTGATATGTTATATTCACTTCCAAAATTAAAATGACCTTGAAATTTTGTATGCTTGAAAAAAAATCTACTTGCTTAAGTATACATCATGGTTCTAAATTAAGGTAAGATTTAAAAGAAAAAAATCACGGTTTTCCCAAATCATATTCTGAATTATTTGCTATAACTGTATACAGAAAATTAGTCTTTATAACAGTTTTATATTTGGTAAAACTAAAGCACTGCTGACCTTGAACTTTGATCTTCTCTAAGATAACAAACACTTAAAATTTACTCTGAATTTCTGTGTATTCTTGCAAGTGAACCCTGATACATATTAAATATTATTTGGGTTGATCTTGAGGTCTCAATCTTTCAAAATCTATAAGGTGTGTCCAAACTATTTTGTTCAGTATGATCCCATTTTCTTCCAATGTATCATCCAATAACTTCTGGAGAAAATTTAACAAGCACTGAAATTTCCACTTCTGGTTTAAAGAACAACTGGACTGTCTCCAAATACGCAAGAGTAGTACTCAAATCAGGTACCTGTGAAAAAACACAGTTTTCAAATTAAATTGAAATAAAACATACAAGACATATTCTAAGATTTTTAAAATAAATGTCATGTTTATGATAATGATACATTTAAATTAATCAATTGAAGAAAATGTCATCAAATGATTTAGGTAAGATTCTTCACAAATTCTTCTGGCTTTCTTTGAAGAAAACAAGAGCTTCATATATCCTTGAAGTAAAGTAATAGAGTAGGGAAAAATGCATGTGGCAAATCGACAGACAGACAGGGCAATTCCTTTCCATGTACTATAGTATACAGTTATGAAATGGGTATGAGGGAAATAGCAAATTTATGATTCCCCGAGGGAGGAAACTATTTCCCGGAGGAAATAATTTTCTGCCAAGGGGAACAATAAATTTGTTATTTCCCGAGTTCCCATTCCATAACTTTTTTATTATACCAAAACAATGATAGGCGATTGAAATTTTTTTAACCAGATATTCCAACATTTTAAAAAAAAAACTGTAGAGGCATAATTACAAATGCATGCGGTTTAACACAATGTATGATAAGTGAAGCATCGTGTCCTTAAACAATTAATTTATTTTTAAAAAAGTATTTTCACTGACATTTCGAAAAATTATCGTTTTCTTCATTTTGGTAGAATTCAAGTATGATTTTGACAACGCACGTCGAAATGTTTTGACGTCATAGCTACATTGCTTATAACATGACGTCACAGACTCGAGATTTTTTGAACGCTTCACCCACTGAACACTTTGATTGGTTAAAATTACTAATAAATATTCATGAGGGAGTAGTCCAAGGGAGCAACTCTGATTTTCCAGGGAGTAGTCTTCAGATGAGGGCAATAGTCACTTATCGGGGAAATAGAGTTATACAGAGTAATGACAGTAGAGGTATAATAATATAACACATCTTTACCATTTCCTCAGCAGTGATAAGTAGTTGGTAATTCTAATGCTGCATCTGCATTGTCTTTCCTCTTCTTATTTCTGGAATCTGTACACAAAACTACATTGGAAACCCTATGTAGTAATTCTTTATAGCTCCACAGCTGAAAATCCCATTGTAAAGCCCAGCCCTAACCAGGGAAATGAATTTGAATAATCTGAAATTGCACGAGAAATGTAAGAATGAAAGGAAATATTCTTTACAAAGTATAATTTCCCAGACTTATATTTATAATATTTAATTAGTTATGTTTTAAACAGAAACTTGTCAAGGAACACATGGTTACCTTTATTTTAAAAGTATGAGATTATGAGATTCTTTATAATCAAGCAGCCACATATAAGGCAATAATGGTGATTTAATTGACAGTGAAGACCCACCTATCCAATTCTTAATGTACCCTATTAGTAAACAGTCTTTGAAAACCCTGGACCTATTCAACTTTTCATTCTCTCTTCATCACCCCACGAAGGCTACTTATGCTATTTATAATTATTTTGCAATATTGTTGAATTTATACAGATATTTTTATTGCTACATGTACAAGTACCAACCTTGAACATGTTGAAATTTCTCTTGACAGGTTTGCTAGGTATATATTCAGGTCCAGTACAATCACTAGATTTAGCTACGTAGGTATTTTTTTATAGAAAAAATTAATTTGGCAGCTAAATAAAGCTACTTCAGGTAGGTAAAAAAGCTAACTAAGTAGGTATAAATCAGAGAGCAGCCCCCAAGATGCCAAAGTGTTTTTGTAATGTATTTTTATGATAATATAAACCAAGATCCACCTACCTGTTTCTTTTTCAAATTCAAACATTGTTGATTCGGTATCATCATATAACTACATCCGTCTTGCTACCAAATGCTGTCAGAATCATATTCATCAAAATCAGAGCCATAATCCGAAGACTCGTTGACAATTAACGCACTTGAATCTTTTTCTGGGGACGTACAAAACGGTAAACAAAACGTCTCAGGATGCCATAATGTTTACACGTGGTACTTCAATCCCGATGGTTTTCATAATGTTTTATGCATTTTAAACATAGCCACTAGTATATACGTAACAAATTACATTCACAGGAGGGACAATTTTCTTCAAATCACACATAATCGATGCCTAAAACGATTAGATGACAGAAATCTGTTTATAAACTTCGTAAACATAATCATTATCTACCTTCTCTACAGAAGAGCGCAACACGGGAGATAATTCTAACAAAATCTAAATAAATAGTAAAATACGTTTTTTTTCACAGGAAAAACAGGGAAAAAATTATTTATAGCTTTTATAAAATAAAAATAACTTTCATTGTTTATATTTGTAAATATTTTACACAAAATTCATTAAAATTACTGTTAAAAGTAAAACTTATAAAATCATGAATTTTTCCCTCATTTGAATTTGGGGTAATTTCATTACGATATAACTTTTCTGTCCTTGAGAGTCCAAAGGTGGATTTTACATATTGTTTGGATAATATCCTAGAGATTCTTAAATGCACAAAATTCTGAAAAAAGAAGCGTTACTTTCTAAGAAATGTATCCCTGAATATTAACAAAAAATGAACCATTATCATTTCTTGGCACCATGCCAATATTTGTGCCCTCGTGACAGCCTTCTATATAGGGGTTTTACAAAAAAAATGATTCCAACTTAATTTTACGACTTACTTCTATGAGAAAACATAGCCCTTTTATCTATATATTGTTTTTTTCTTTCTTACTTTTAACTATTGAAATTGTCATTTTTTCACCAACTTTTTTGCATTTTCCCTTGAATATTGACCAAAAGGAATTATTGGCTGTTACTAAAAATAGAAACAACCGATGCAAAAATAAACAACATATTTTTGACTCTCATTGGGTGCCCTTTAAGTTCAGAATAAAAATTAGTTTGTTCTTGAGAGTGCCTATCAGAGCGTTTTTCTATATATCTGCATGGTTTTCTCGTAGACAGGCTCTTAATACTATTCTACAGTTATTTTCAACAAAAATATACCAGCACAATTTCACCTGTATTTGCTACCCCTTATGACAGCACTACTAGAAGACGGGACTCTAGGTGGGTAACTCGTAACTTTCGGTTTCGTAGGAAAAGCCGTATTAGGCACGTGATAAAAAGTGTCTTTAACATGTAAACAGGATTTATCAGGTACATGTAAGTGATAAATTGGTAATTATGTTTGTTTATTTAGAAGTTACATTGAGAGAAATGTTCACTCAAGCACATTTTAAAAGCACTCCTGTCACAAAAATTTATTTTAGATCTCAAAAAAAAAAATACCCTGTGTTCTTTCAGTCCCTATCATTTTCTCTTTTCTCCCCGACTCTCACTTACGATCCAATGTGGTTGTCTGTGACTACTCTTTCTAGTTCCTGTGTCCTTTAACTTCCTCTTTTATAAGCCGTGTCTACTCCTTGACCTCCCCTGACATTCTCTGACGTTCCTGCCATTTTTCGTGTACCCTAACCACATTCGTGATGACCCTATCCATACCCTAGCTGTTGTCCCCTGACATTTCATTTAGCCCAAAATTGCGTTAAAGTATCATCGTGTTTGTAGATGCATATCTTTGTGGGATAAAAATCTTGACAATCATCAAGTTTTCAATACATGTAGTGTGAAAATATATAAATATTTTTATTCAATCTTTCTTTTTTTTATTTATAGTACTTTTTTTATTACTCAGTTTAGTTGTTTAATGGTAAAGATAAGATTAGTGATGTACTTTACACTGTCGTATGTATTTTGAATGAATACAATCATTTGCTTGTTCTTGAAAGATTTCTAAACTGAATATTCTTGCATTAATATTTAGTAAGTATTCAGTTATAAAGATAAAATAAATGGAATTCAAAATTAATGTATATGTACATTCATTTTATTGAACTTATCTTCAAACAAGATACAACTGTAAACATCTACCTACCAATCTTCTTATATGAGATTTTTTTACCAGGTAAATACCAATATGGATGTAAACTTCCATACAGAAGATTTTTTTTTCAATAATCATGATTTTATGACATTTGCACATGGCACACGTTATAACTGCTCGTATGGGATTAAACTCTGAACATTGGTGCTTTACGTACGCATGACATGTTATTCATGCAGCACTTCCTACTGACTTTTTCTAAATATATATTGAAAGTGAAAACATACGGAGAGTAACTTTTCTAGTGATTTCTTGTTTGATTGAAGGCATTTTTCCAGTATAATTATCTTACAATTTAAATCATCTTAAGTTTAATCAACAAGTTATCGAAATCTCACTTTTTTAAGATTTCAAATTCACGAGTTATTTACAGTCATTTATATTTATACTGGACCCATTCCTAATCCAAAAAAAATCAGCCATATACCGGACCCATTCCCAATCCAATCCAAATATCGGCCATATTTTCCCGAATTTTGATTCTTTCTTTTCCTATAACATGTATGTGTCCTTGAAAAAAAGAGAGTTCAGAAAAGAATGAAATGTTTGTTTGAATTGTTTCCTTGCAAGACGTCAATAAAGGTTGATTCTCTATAAGGCCATTTTCCAGCCTACGATAAAATCACTTTGAAATGTGATTTTATATAACTATAATCAATCAAGTTCATGATTTTGATGTTTGTTTTTCAACATCGATCATCTAAGTCACGTGATTTAGAAATAAAAAATGGCCGTCAGTTAAGGACGAATTGAGGGTGGGTCTATTCAAATCAAGTTTCTTTGTATGTTTCTGAATGTAAATGATCAAAAATTGTTTATTTATGTAGGAAATACATCAGACATAAGTATTGAATTGGAAGATTTTATAAATTTCAGGTTCAAAATATTTTTATGACAAGAATTCCGATGCATCAACATTTTGCATATTTTGAACGTAAATCTTTACGAAATTCACACTGTTTGATGCTGAAAAAGTTTGATTAGCATTTTATTAAAAGTATTATATCATATATAATTATATTGTAATTGTATATCATTTCTATAGATGTGTTACTTATTCTACGCATAAAATAATCATTTTAGAAATGAGATTTCTAAGGTTCTATTGAACTAAAAAAGTTATGTAAAAATGTTGAAAGCACTGAATGGATTTTGATTGATATAAAATAAAACTGGAGTAGTAATTAAGAAAAGAAATTCAACAATTGCAAAAAAAAAAAAAGAATTAACAGCATACAAACATCAATGCAAGTACATGTTGACTATCCATATACATGTAAATAGTCAATACATATACATGTAACTCAGAGCGGTTGCATTAAAATATACATCTCTAAGTGAAATGAAATATCGTCGTAAAATGGCTTTGCTTTTATTTAATTACTCGTGTTGCACGATATATTTAATTAACAAGAGGCCCACGGGCCTTATAGGTCACCTGAGTATTGTGCAACAACTTTCAAACAATTAAATTTGGTTCATGTTTTAAACCAGAGGCCATGGAATTCGCAATTCACAATTTTGAAATAGGTAACATTGCTTATAATAATTTAGACTTAGCATGCTAACTCTATTTACTTAATACCCAGAGGTAGATCAGAGTAACATTAAGAGAAAATGCACTTCCACTTTATAACCAGTTGTTCACCTCATCCCAAAGGAGCCACTGATCCTGGGGCCACATATTTCAAAATTTTGCAATTTTTATCATAAAATGGTTGATTAACACCAAAGAGCAAATTTCAAAGCATTAATTTATTTTCAGACTTTGTACCCCCCCCCCTCACCCCGACCCAGTGAAGGGCGGGGGCATAAAAAATAACCATTTTGCTAGGTGCACCTTTCTTCATCATGAATATATATATTTGGATCATAGGCATAAACACAGGAGCAAAGGAAAGAATTTCAAAGAATAAATGCATTTTCACTATATAACCAATAGAGCCCCGCCCTAACACCAGAACCCCTGACCCTGGGGTCATAAAATTCACAATTTTGAAAGAGGCACTCTTGATCAACATAGCTATTTAATTACATAGTTTATTTAATACCCAGAAGCAGAGAAGAAGACTTTCAAAGAATTTATGCATTTTCACTATATGATCAATAGAGCCCCGCCCTAACACCAAA
>PRKT01000289.1:36465-47343 GCA_003671525.1 Saccostrea glomerata
TTATTTTGGAAAGATATATACATCGTTTTGACATTGAAAATGCAGCATACCCTTTCTAGGTTTATTGCTCCCCTACCCCGTTTGATACCGACACCTATGTATTGGAAAGATAAGATTTGGACTGAAGGATCTTATACCCTTCTTCTTCTCCTTTCGACGGAAGTAAATCAATTCATTTTTGAGGGTTAGGCTTTGTTTTTGAAAGAAAAATAACAAATAAAATCTTTCCATGAATAAAATATGATTTTTTTTTCAAAGTGCGTTAAGTGTCTCCATGGTAAAATATATTGATGTAGGCTCTTAACGCACTTTGAAAATTTTTTTCAAAGTGCGTTGATTTGGTCCCAAATTTAACGCACTTTGAAAATTTTTTTCAAAGTGCGTTGATTTTGTCCCAAAAATTACGCACTTTGAAAATTTTTTTCAAAGTGCGTAATTTTTTCAAAGTGCGTTGCCACAATGGTTTGCATGCAAACCTCATTTGTCAGAACATAAGTTGTTCCGCTCTGAAAGTTGTGTATCAATAAATAAATCGTTTAAAGAAAAAGAAGTGCATCATATGGTTGTTAACCACCTAAAATATTGGGAATCCAAGAATAGTTTAATCAATACACAGAGGAGTCGTCCAGAGGAAACTTTGGCAAAGAATGAGATGGATGAAAAAATTGAAACAATTAGACAAGCCATTAAAAGCGACAATCTGAAGATTGAAAAAAAATTCTGTTTACCAGTGATGATTGATTTAATCTGTGCAAATACTTATTTAATGTCATCATGTGCTATTTATTTCAATCACGGATTTTCAAAGATTTTGCGAAACTTTCTACATGACTGGGTGACTGACAAATTAAAAGATGAAAAGAATAGCTTTTGTATTCTCATGTTTGCTGCTCTTCAAAGAGGAAAACTTAGAATAGCTGATTTTACAAGTGAAATATATCGTTTCGTTTATGAAAATGTTTGTAGAGAGTACGGATCTGAAAGTCTCAAGGATATTGAAAACATTGAAGGATTGTTAAGGAAAAATCAACGTTTAAAGGGGTGTTTGTACCAAGAAAATGATGTATTTGTTTTCCGTCATGATTCACTGTAAACGGTTATGTTTTGTGCTCCAGTTTCGCATAGAAAACCAAAAATGTCAATTTCTTCATCAGTATTGTTGACATGGAAATTCTTCTTAAAAGATGTTGGATAAAAGAGTTGATAGCAACCAAATTAAGAGATTCAGTGAAAGGCATGATGCCAGATGAACCAGTTGGGGCCATTATCGTTCCAATTGATGCACTAAGAGATTTAGCAAAGAGAATTCACAAAGATACGTCAAAAGGCTATTCTATTCCTGATTGGCCTAAACATGTCTTTATGGAACATAAAACATTTTCTAAAATGTGGAAGGATAATTTTTATCCAAATGAACATGCAGAAAATAGTAAAGAACTTAAAAAGAAGACAAAGAAAATTGGAGATAAAGTATCCCTTGACAAAAACCAGACCAAATCAAAAAAAGGGCCGTTGAAAAAAATAATGAAGAAACACCGCAGCAGAGCAAAGTTTCTCTTGATTCGATTGTGGGAGATACACCTGTGTGAAAACATGCCAGGTGCCATGAGAAAGTGAGATTTATGGTGGTGACTAGGAATTCAAAATCTTCCAACAAGATGATAGAATTTCGATGGGCACTATTTGTGTTCCTTTATGAACTGACCTGTTCTAGAGCAGTATTATTAAAAAGCTGGTACATGAGAAGAATAAAACTTTTGCCGTTGACCCCGACTTGACATTTAGAAAAAGCATTTCATTTTCAATAAACAATAATTTTACTAGTATTTAGACTTGCTGAAGTCTCTATGTTTTTATTGTTTACAGTGTATTTTTGTTTTCATAAACATATTTTCCAAATCCTTTGTTCTTATTTGTAGTGCTGTCCTCTGCTCTCTGTCATAGTTTAATGTTATCAACATAGACTTGCTCAAGTCTCTATGTTTTTATTGTTTTGTTTTTTTTTCATAAATTTATTTGTATTGCTGTCCTCTGCTCTCTGTCATAGTTAAATGTTATCAAACATAGACTATGTTTGACATGAGAGCACTAAAGCATAGAGACTTGAGCAAGTCTAACTGGTATTCATTATATCTATTCCAGTAAACTTGAAAAATATTGTAGATAGAGACTGCAACGTGTCTTTCTTTACTGACTATAGACGATAAGGATCAACCAGCAGTAAATATTACACAAAAGATGACTTCAGCTTTCAAACGTCAATTTTTCTTATTTATTAAGTAATTTTTAGCTATCACCTTCATATGATATGTTTACATCTCCCAACTTATTTCATACCCAACATTTAACTGAGGCTGGGTACTTGCTGATGCTTAATGTTACAAATATTTTAATAACCTTGTTCGAAGCCAACATTCTGCAGTTTTATAATCGTTATTTTAATGACTGTTAGAAAATGTAACCTATTATTTGGAGTATTTTGGCTGATATATTTTATCCTGACCGTAAGGCATTTATATACATGTACATGTATCTACTAAACAGGAATCCGGGATTTTGATTTTAAAAAATAACATAGGAGAACTTTTGTTAGTCGATATTACTAAAACATATGTTTTGTCCTCTCTTAAACTCATTCCTTCCTGAATATGCAAACATCAAATGAAGAAAATAATTTATCATAATTATCACCAGTAAAGAGGTAATAGTTTCTCCTGATTTATATCTTATTTCTTAAAAAAAAAAATGCAGAAAAGTGGACTACACTCAGTGAGAGAAATACCTAGTCAATTGAATAGTCTACCCCGTAAAGTTTCATCGTGATTGGTAATAATTCTGTTTACTGGCTAAGATAGTAAGTAGTAGGTGCCTAGCTAGAGCGAGGAGCAAGGGTCGTACATGTATAAAGACCAGACAACCTAGTGAAAGGTACTTATAAATTCTAGATTAACTAATGTTATCTAGTAAATCTACCCAATACCTAGCCTATGAAAAACCTTTTTTGGGGTAGTGATTGTATTGACAGTAAATTTACTACTCTTTTTAGTGACTTAACGAGGCCGAGTCTAATTATTTCTACCCTAGGGATTTTTTTAAGTTTTTGATTATTAATATTTACTCTTATATTTATTGTTTTAGGGTTAAAAATTCGAATGTTTACCACCCGAATTTCTTAGGGGGCCATCAAAAAAGTTGTCAAATTTTACTATTGGACCCTTTGGGAATTTGTTGGAAAATCGCCAAATTATCACATTTTCCCCATATTTTTTGTATTTTTGCCCTAGGGATTTGTTTTTCATTCAAATAGATGAAAGTTAATGTAAAAAGTCATCAAATTGTGAAATTTCAACAAAGCTCACCATCTAGGTTGGTCTAGGTAGTAGTTACTAAGTTTATTTTTTCGAAGCCCAATACCTCTAGCAATTGCCATATTACATGTATTACGGTATAAATACATATCTTTGCAGATGAATTATCGGTGCATAGAAATTTTTGGTAAAAATAGCAATTATTAGATTGCTAGTATATGTTTCTTGGGAAGTTCTCTCATGAGGTTTTAGTATAATATCCATGGACGCCTTGAACATACAAGCGAGTCATGCGTCATTCTTCAGCGTCATGCATTGCTCACAAAATCCGAAAATGGTGACGTTGTTAGAACCATTTGAACGTTCTTTTTTCAATTATTGTCGTAAAATCACATTTTCAGATCAGTAGGTATTACAGATAATGTTAATTTTGTATTAAAATCAAAAAAATTTCAAAGGTTTACTGTCACACAAATGACTGCATGAAATTAAAAAGCTGTGCAAAGTGATGCGCACTCGAATTAGACTCAGTCTCGTTAAACTAGTTATTTTTTCAGTGAGTTGAATTTCTTATGATTTAATTTTACTGTGTTTGCAATATTTTTTTTTCTTACAATAACACGCAATCATAAGTACGTTTTTTGGAATTTTAATTTAAGACATTGTTGTCATTATGCATGCCTTATTACATTTAATTCAGCTGAGATAAATTGTATGCAAATATTTTATGTGAAAAAATAAAATACTGATAATTTGCAAATCAAATCAACTGCACAAAAAGCGTCTGACATAAATGAAGGATAGGTTAAAGACTGTAAGTCAGTCAGAATGTCATTTAATTATGGGAGAAAAAAATATTCCAAATCAAAAATTAAATTTAAAAATAGTTCGACAACTTGGGTGTTCCTTTACTCACTGATACGTGTAGCTTATTAAACAATTGAGTGCAAAATTTGATTCATAGATTTACAAAACGCGCTTTCTCTCCTCTTTTATTAGAATGCTTTAAACTTAATAGGTTTGCAAATGAACAATGAAAAGTAAGTTGATATTTATGTTCTAGGTTTAATGTTAAGGAAGCTGTCTTTGATGTTGAAAAGCCTTTATCTTTCCGTAACTGTTTTGTTAAATCTTTCAAGTATTTGCTTAAAATACTTTCGTAGTATGCGTATGTTGTAGATTATCCTGTGATTTCTAATTTGGAGAAAAAACTAATTTCTAAACATGTTTTATCAATCTTTACAACACATTTCTACAACCTAAACAGATCTTCTTTAATAATGCAATGACACTTTCAAACAGTCTACAAACCCCCCAGGAAAAAACGAGAGTGAAGATTTGACATGAATTTTACAGAAAATTATTCCTGAATATGGATTTATTTTGCAGAGATTCCAAAGTTAAATGCACAATCTTTCATTATGTTTAGAATTAATTTTTGGAATTTGTACTGTAATGATTCCTAGGTTCGAGGACTGTTCAATAAATAATACCCTAGGTGCTCAGAAAGAAACAAAAAAACGCTTTCAAATGATTCAGTCTTAATGATTTTATTTAAATATTCTCTTTTAATTAAAACACATGCCCGTAACATTTTTATACAATTTCTGATTGTTTTTTACACATTTTTGAGTATAACCCTTCGTATACTGAATATGACAAATCCTATGGTTTCCTGGACTTGTTTCTTCCTTTTAAAAGATTTTTTCAAGTTTGGAATATGAAACAAATCAAAGGGTGAAAGATCTGGCGAATATATGTCTATCCCCAAACTGCTTTACTCTTCAAGACGTGTGGGTTTGGACGCTGTCATGAAGAAATTCAATGTAGTGGATTCCTGATTCTGGTTCCATTCTCACATAAACCTTTTGAATTTTTGGCAAAAGTTTGCATTCTAGTATAAAACAAATATTAGTTGCTGTAAATTTTACATATTTTAGTGAATATTTCTTTGGGATTCTTAATGAGTTTTACAGCAGCTTTAAATAAGGGTTTAATTTCACTCTTGTCTACTGATTCTTTACGATAAAATTTTTTTATACAGTGTCTCGAAAAGCCCTAGTTTTCCGGCTTCTCACAATGAAACTATGTGATGAAAAGTAGTCACATGAATTGTTATCAATTCATTAAAGTTTTGATTATGAGAGAAAGTCAAGCTTATAATGTCATATGATTTCTATGTTGTATGTCTCAGGACATAATTTATTGAATAGCCCTCGTAACTATTATCTTAGAATAGCGTTGGCTCGCTCCGAGTTCGGAAGGTCTTTAGTTCGAATTTCCGCACTTGACCTAAGTCCATAAAAATAAATAGTAACTGTTTTATTCGCCATGCGCTCGGCATCTTGAAGTGAACGTTGCGGGTACTCTGGATGAGACCTTAAAAACTAAGGCTCCGTGTCGCGGTAGACGTTGGCACGATAAAAAGTCTAAATTTTGAAGTCCTTCAACGGTTTACGATGACGTATCTATATGAGTCAAACATTCCCAAATGGGACATAAAATAACTCAAAATCAATCAATCGATAGAATATTGTTTTGTTTTACAGTGGAATAATTAGATCTCGTGGTGGATTAGTTATCGTGGAATTCTTGGGAACCTCTCATTTCCGAATTTAACATCTTTATGAAGAACAAAGTACAGTTTTAATACAAATTAAGCCCGGGAATTTTTCAATATGAAAGTGATAAAAGCAATTAAGATTCATTCTTTTTTAATCATAGGAATTCCAAGTAGCAAGAATACACAAATCGTTTTTCTCATATGACTTCATAAATGCTAATTGTGACGTCAATAACTTTTGCATTTTCCCGTATTTTCTTTAAAAAGTTGCAGAAGACATAATTTTTCAATGGAATTTTCTTTCAGAAGACATACTCTGCCACCGTCGCCCAGAAAGATTTTGAGATATGTTATTTTTCTAAAGCAGTTTACATAATATATCCAAGAATTAAAGCGGGCGACAATGGCAGACACTATATTCTTTAGGAAAATAAGCACATAAATGAGTCATTCTGAGGCTTTTCTGAATTAAACTTAGAAATTAACCAAATCAGTGACGTCATATTTCCAGAAGGGTCCTGCTTCATGCCATATTCTTTTATGATTTATCATATTCATCTACTCAACTATTGCTAAAGCCAATTTCATGACTTCTTATGAACTTTAGATTTTTAGGGCACAATAAAGCCCAAACCGTATACCGTCTTCTTATATACTATGATTACAAACGCATGATTTCTTTTGTAGATAAAAGAAAATTCATGAATTATGTCCTTACGTAAGAACCTATAAAAATTTAAGCAATCCACGACAATTAGCCCTTTTTCAAATTCAATTTGAATGACTCCACACTAATTCAAGGTTGGATTAATATTTGATTATTTAAGATAAATGTATATTAATATTATAAGTTTATTTTAAAGAACAAGATACTGTAAACAATTTAAGAGTTCAATTCAATGTACATGTATGATCCTGTCAACAAGACTCTACAAAACCACTAGAAAAAGAAAGAACAACCACATTACTATACACCATGTAGTTACATCTACAACCATCCGATACTACTTCAATCTTTTGCTACAGTTGTCTCTCTTTTGTTGCTGAGATTTTTCAATTATGTGAATTCTTAATTTCAAAAAATCTCAGCCTTGTGACCTTACAAAATCTTATTCGCCTAATCTTTTTTGGTCATCTGAGTAAACTCAGGTGACCTATTGCTATATGTTTTCGTCCGTCGTCATTCGTCGTACGTTGTGCGTTAACATTTGAACATTTTTTTCAGCTTCTTCTCTAAAACCGCTGAACCAATTTCAACTAATTTTGAAATATATCATCTATGGGTGATGGGGAACAAAAATTGTGATTTTCATGGGTCCCTGCCGCCCTTGGGCCTTGGGGGTGGGGCCAAAACCACTCAAATTAGTGCAATCTTTAAAAATCTTTTTCATTACTCCTGGACATCAAGCAGTCAAACTGTTGGCATGATTGTTATCAGCATTGAGTCCTCTACCAAAATTGTGAAATTCATGACCCCAGGGTCAGGGGTTCTAGTGCTAGGGCGGGGCTATATTGTTTATAGAGTGAAAATGCTTTATTTCTTTGAAAATCTTCTCTGCTCCTGGGCATCAAATAAACTAGTTAAGTACCTAGTAATTATTAGCAAGAGTGCACCCACCAAAATTGTGAATTTTATGGCCCCAGGGTCAGGGGTTCAGTGCTAGGGCGGGGTTCTATTGATTATATCGTGCAAAAATGCGTTAGTTTTCTGAAAATCTTTTTCTTTGCTTTGGGGTATTAATAAAGTTAACTAAGTATATAGTTATAATGAGTAAGAGTGCCTCTTTTAAAATTTTGAATTTTAGGCCCCCAGGGTGAGGGGTTCTGGTGTTAGGGTGGGGCTCTGTTGATTATACAGTGAAAATGCATTAATTCTTTGAAAATCTTCTATTCTTCTTCTGGGTATTAAATAAACTAACTAAGTACATAGTTATGATGAGCAAGAGTGCCTCTTTTACTGTTGTGAATTTTAGTGCCCCAGGGTCAGGGGTTCTAATGTTAGGGCGGAGCTCTATTGATTATATAGTGAAAAATGTATTAATTCTTTCAAAATCTTTTTCTGTGCTCCTAGGTATTATATAATCTAACTAAGTATATACTTATGATCAGCAAGAATGTCTCTACCAAAATCATGAATTTCATGGCCCCAGGATCAGGGGTTCTGGTGTTAGGGCAGGGCTCTATAATGATTATATTATGAAAATACATTAATTCTTTGAAAATCTTCTTCTCTGCTCCTGGGTAATAAGCCCATGAACTTATATAGTTATGATGTGCAGGGGTTCTTCCAGAATTACGAATTTCCAGGCCCCATGGTCAGGGATAACATAAGGGGGGGGGGGCTCTACTTGAATACTGAAAATGAATTGTTTGAAATCTGCCCCTTGGTATAAATTAAACATTTTTGAGAAGCAAGTGTACCTTTTCAAAAATTGTGCAATGTTTGAACCCAGGATCAAAGGTTCGTGTGTGGTAGGGGCACTTCTGATTATTTCTGAATATTACTGCTTTGTTAATATGCACTTTGTGTTCCCCTACCCTGCCTATTGGTATTAAGGAGGCTAAGTAACTAAACTAAGCAATTGCTAAGTTCATAGTTATGATTAGCAATGGTGCCAGCCTCTTTCAAAATTGTGAATGCTGTAGCATCTATCTTAAAACATGAACCAAATTCTATCATTTGAAAGTTGTTGCATGATTGTCAGGTGACCTATAAGGCCCATGGGCCTCTTGTTTATTTAAAGCAAAGACGGTCATTCATCAGATAAAGCAGATATTTTTGACTTCAAGGGAAAAAAAGGTTGTATGAATATTTGATAAAAATTTGATATGTTAAGCTAATGCGTGTCGTTTGTCAAAATTGTTTTGCCATCCATTAAGTTTTTCATGAATAGTGAAACATCATTTATATTCAAATTTGGTAACTTTCTATTGAATATATATCTCAACATATGTTGAGTAATGCAACGAAATTGGTCGACAGCGCAGGAAAAAGTTGATCTACACGTCGCCGCGGTTCATACGTTGTACCACACTACAAGACGTGGGGGACAGATCCTTTAGAGGACGCTCAATTATCTTTGGGGTTTGATCCCACCTGCATAATTTCCAGGGGTCAGTCTTTAACGTCCTCTTTACGGCTTTATATTGTTCAAGGATTATTGAGACCGATCACTGATAGTTACCCTCACCCTTTCTATGAAGCAAAATACGCCGAGGTCCTGTTAAGCAAGAGACCTTCACTAATCAAATGGCCTGCGTGGTGAGAATAGATCGAAATTTGCAATCCTCCATGGGAACGTAGTGGCCTTCAGTATGGATAAGAGAAAGGGATGTGTTTAAAAGACAAAGAGGCACATCAAGAAATCATTTGCATTTCAATTTTAGATACATTTAGGGCCTTTAAGTTTACATTTTGCATTCAATTATTTTTTATATACATGTAAAAGCTGAGAAACATTTTTGTGGCTCTTAATTTTTTAGTGATTCTAGATTTCTTTTAATTGCTAAGTTTTTTTTTTCTTCTTTAATTTGATAATTTTTTAAACTAACTGTACGAACAACACTTTTATCAAAACCACAAAAATCATGAAATCAGGCCCCGGGATCACGAAACGTCTTAACCTTGTAAAAATGTTCATGTACGTTACTCTAAAATTTTGATTAAGCCAAGTAGACAAAAATTAAAGTATTTATCAATATTGCTTCAGATAAGTGTTATTATCTGCAAATTTAGATATTCATTAAAAAATTGATAAACATTTTACTGGCGATTGAAAATTTGACTTAAATCTAAGTCTGTTTCGTTCTTAATACAATGTCCCGAATAGCCACTGTATTCCAGCTTCCCACAATGAAACTATGTCATGAAAAGTGGTCACATAAACTGTTATCAAATCATGAAACATTCAATAATGAGAGAAAACCAAGTTTATTGTCAAATGATTTGATATTGTGTGTCATCGAGCCCATGACATTATTTATCGAACAGCCCTCCTTCTAAAAGTGATTTAGATATACCGGTATTGAATATGAATTTTACATGGTATAATTAATCGTGCAAATACCACATGAATATTTCTAAAAAAATTAAAATGACATACAAACTTATTCACATAATATTTGCATAAAAATATTAAAATATATTTTTACTAGATTTCAAATAATTATCAAATGAAAGACTTATACATGTGTATACTGTAAGCAACTTTTTCCTATGTATGCCTACTCCTCCTTCTAACATGATTCTATTTCTTGAAATGCCTTCTTTTTTTTTTTTTTTTTTTTTTTAGATTTAATGAGATCGACCACTGTTCCGTATCTTTTTTATTAATGCATATAATTATTAAAATATAAATTTTCACAAATTAAAGCAAAAGCTTAAGAATTATTTTCAACAAAACTACTATACTATAAATAATTCATTAGATTAATTCAATATTATTTTCCTGCATAACAGAACCGAATTTATTTCATTGCTCAAAAGAATGATATAATATAAACATAAACTGAAATGGTTATTACCTCTTGCTTTGGTTGTCTCTCTTTTACTACAGAGAATTTTTCTTGTACTATGATTAGTATATTATGAGATCTTAATTATACCCCTCGCTTGAAAAGTGGGAGGGTATATAGTAATCGGTATTTCCGTCCGTCTGTACGTCCGTCCGTCTGTCTGTTACGCTTTTTCTCTTATCCGCAACTCCTCTTATACTACTGAGTGAAATTCAATAAAACTTTCAAAGAATCTTTATTACATATTGCCATTGTGCACCTCCTATTTTACTTTTTTATTCGACACGTATTTTAGGTTTCCCATAGCAAAACATGGACATTGCCATTATATGTTTACCTATGACGTCACATATAGAAGCTTCTGGATAACATTTGATAGGACGAGTTATTCCTCCTTACACATTACCGTAAAACAATATTAGCAACACATGGACATTATGGGAGGCGGGGGGTATCATTTAGTGAGCTCATTGCTCACAGTACCTCTAGTTT
>PRKT01000289.1:47364-92922 GCA_003671525.1 Saccostrea glomerata
GGGTATATAGTAATCGGTATTTCCGTCCGTCCGTCTGTCCGTCTGTACGTCCGTAAGTCCGTCTGTTACTCTTAGGGATACCCATCTCTTATCCGCAACTCCTCTCATACCACTGAAGGAAATTTAATGAAATTTCACAGAATCTTTATTACATATTGCCATTGTGCACCTCCTATTTTACTTTTTGGTCTGACATATATTTTGGATTTTCCAGAGCAAAACATGAATACTGCCATTATATTCATATGGGAGGCGGGGGGTATTATTTAGTGAGCTCATTGCTCACAGTACCTCTAGTTTATATTTTAATTTGGTTATTTTCATTTGATTATACATGTATAACTTAACACTTATTCAATAATGAATAACGTAGGAACTGGTCGACAGTGCAAAAAATGTTGATCATTACATCGCCGGTTCATACATTGTACCACATTGCAGGACGTGGAGACCGATCCTTCAGACTTTGGTAATTGATCCCACCTGCAGAATTTCCAGGGGTCAGTCTTTCGCGTCCTCTTTACGGCTTTATATTGTTCAAGGATTTTTTAGACCGATCACTGAGTTATCTTTACCTTTTCTATGAGATGAAGCAATTGGAGATAACGAACATTCAATATTAAAGTCCATAAAACAATACGAAATAGGAGCAGAACAAAACATCAGGGGATGAAACAAAATAGAGACCGAGGTCTTGTATAGCAATGGAGACCCTTACTACTCAAAGGTACTGCGTGATGAGAATAGGTCCAAATTTACAACCTTCCACGGGAACGTAGTAACCTTCAATTTGAGTAAAAGAAAGGGATGTAAGTAAGCGACAATGAAACGCATAAATAAATGTAATTCGTCCAATTTTTAACTTACTATACGAAACAAAACTTTTATCAAAACCATAAAAATCATAAAATTAGGAACCAAGATCATGAAACGTCTTAAGCTTAGTAAAATTGTTCATTTTACTCTAAAAATTTGATAGAGTCAAACAGACAAAAATTTAAGTATTTGTCAATATTGCTTCACAGAAGTGTTGTTATCTCTTAATTTAGACATTACTTCAATAATTAATAAACATTTTACAGGCGATTGAAAATTTGACTTAAATCTAAGTCTGTTTCGTTTTTAATACAGTGTACCGAATAACCCTTGTATTCCAGCTTCCCACAATGAAACTACGTCATGAAAAGTGACCCCATAAACTGTTATCAATTCATGAAAGATTCAATTATAAAAGAAAACCAAGTTTATTGTCAAATGATTTTATGTTGTGTGTCATCAAGCCGATGACATTATTTCTCGAACAGCCCTCGTGCTATAATTGATTTAGATATACCGGTATTGAATATGAATTTTACATGAAGAATATATATTAGTAGAATTAATTGTGCAAATACCACATTCAATATTTTTTTTTAGATTTTATGAGATCGACCACTGTTTCGATTCTTTTTTATTAATGCATATATTAAAATATAAATTTTAACAAATTAAAGCAAAAGCTTAAGAATTATTTTCAACAATACTAATATGCTATAAATAATTCATTATATTAATTCAATATTATTATTCTACCAAACAGAACTTATTTTATTTTTATTTTCAAAATTAAGATTTATTATATACATAAACTGTAATGATAAGTACCTTTCCAGTTTTCTCTCTTTTACAACAGAGATTTCTTCTAGTACTGTGATTAGTATATTATGAGCTCTCTTTTTTAAATACAATTCTCAGCCTCGTGACCTTAGAAAATCTTATTTGAGTTGTGTTGCTTTTTTATTTAAAGCAAAAAATTCAATGTTCAATTAGATGCATATATTATATTACTTGAAACAGCAAGAAAATTAGACTGTATGTATATTTGATTAAGTTGAAATGTTATATAAATGCATGTCGTATGTCAAACTTGCTTATCCATTTCGTTTTTCATGAATAGTGAAACATCATTTATGTTCATTATTTGGTTATTTTTATATGAATATACGTGTATAACTTAACAATTTTTCAATAATGAAATAACGTAGGAATTGGCCAGTTCATTAAAAAAGTTTATCACTACATCGCTGGTTCATACATTGTACCACATTGCCGGACGTAGAGACCGATCCTTTAGAGGATGCTTACTCCTCTTTGGTAATTGATCCCACCTGCACAATTTCCAGGGATCAGTCTTATACGTCCTCTTTACGGCGTTATATTGTTCAAGGATTTTTGAAGACCGATCGATGATTGTTATTTTCATCCTTTATATGAGACCCAATTAGACCGAGATTCTGTTAGGCAATGGAGACCTTCGAATCACTACTCAAACGTCCTGCGTGGTGAGAATAGGTCGAAATCTGCAGTCCTCCACGGAAACGTAGTGGCCTTCAATATGGGTAAAAGAAAGGGATTTGTTTAAGAGACAAAGAAGCACAGAAAGGAAAAATTTGCTTTTGAATTTTTTATGCATTAAGGGCCTTTAAGTTTACATTTTGTATATAATTGTTTTTTTATACATGTAATAGCGGTGAGGGATTTTTTTGTCGGATTTAATGTTTGAGGGGTTCTAGATTGTTTTTAGATGATGAGGGTATTTGTTCATTTTTTTTCTAACTTACTCTACGAGCAAAACTTTTATAAACAAAAAAACACAAAAATCATTAAATCAGGCCCCGGGATCGTGAAACGTCTTAAGATTAAGTCAAAATGTTCATGTTACACTAAAATTTTGATTAAGTCAATCAGACAAAAATTAAAGTATTTGTCAAAATTGCTTTACATGTGTTGTAATCTGCAACTTTAGATTTTCATTAAATAATAATGAACGATGAAAATTTGACTTAAGTTTAAGTCTGTTTCATGATCCTTTGGCCACGATTGATAATATTCATTTTTATATCTTACTGAGTAAATCTTTCATAATTATGTTACAGCAAAACATAACGTATGATCATATACACTAACATATATATATAATTATATGTATTTTCTGGTCAGGAATAATCTTCAGTATTTCAAACTGAAAGATTTCAAATAAATATTTAAATTGAGTTAAAGAATATATTTAGTATATTATGAATGAGAATACTTTTTTGTTAAAAAATATTTTAATATATGCATTTTTATATATGTACCGACGTGAATATAAGATACATTTTATGTATGATGTTCCTTTAACACACTCTTATAGATTACCACCTAGAAATCCAAGTGCTTGTACTGTTTACAATTCTTAAGTTCTTATTATATATAAATTGCTTTCTTTGATTTACTTTTCTTGTTATGTTTAGTGATAATAATATTCATTCTAACTTGGAATAGATAAAGAGATCATGTCAGTACAAAAAACACAATGTGCACTTCAGAATACATTAAATAAATTTGAACTCAGCTATGTCACAGCTGGTTGCTCTTATAAATAGTTTTAAAAACACAAACTTGAAAGATTTCTCTCGTTAAAAAGCGTTCCATTTACCTAACATCTGTGCAAAAATATTGATTATGCATTATTGTGCACTTCTTCTAACGTGGCAAATATGGAGACGACAAAAAAGCCAGAAACCCATCGCGGTCCTCCTTAGTGGCATGCGCAGCAAATCATAGTGTGAAGGGCAAGGTCCTAGATAAAGTCTTCTTCAATATTCCTTAAACTTGAATGAGATAGACAATCTTGTTAACATGCACGTCATTTCCGGTGTAGTAATGAAACAGGCTTTATTTGAACTAGAGATGAACCATAGTCTTTAAGCCTTAGGTATTTACCAGAGCTGATCGACTCCGAGGAGTAGTAAATAGGGACCATTTCAAAGTTTATTTTACACAACGATTAACATTATTTTTTCCGGGTCAACTGCTGTTAATAAGTAATCTATATTAACAGGTGCGTATGATGTAAACAAACTTTTTTTTCTTCTTTATTGCATCCTGCAAACTGGAACTTTAATATAATAAATAAATAATTGGATACGTTTGTGATTAACCAGTTTAAATACACTTGCACTAAGAATACTGTAGAACACGATGTATCTTTTCTATTTATGTTCATTTTAAACGTCTAAATTTTTATTTACAATTTATTCCATCCGTGTTCAAAAATCAACATTCCTTTTTAATATCCATTGGACACGTTTCATATTTATTAATATTTACTTTTTTTCTTATTTTTATATATTTTTTTATTCACTCATTGAATATGCAATTATATGATTATAGATTCTCTTGTACAGAAGCACAGGAATATTTTCGATGTTAAAGAGAAAATTATATCTATGTGCATATATGTTTTCAAAATTACTAGTATTAAATTAAACTAAAGGAAAGTAATTTTTCTTTGGATTTTTAAATCTGCAAAATTTCCAAAATCGTTGCATCTTATCATGACGATTTTGTAATATATAAATTATTATATAATTTTTGCTAAAAATAAACATATATTTTATTATAAGCTTATAATTTAAGAATGAATTTCATGAATTTTAACGATTTTTTAATATCTGTTGAAAAGAATTATTTTTTTATTGTTTTTTCTTAATGTTCTTTATAAACACTATTTTTATTATATTTTTTTAAATTTTAAACAGGTCATTTATGTCCATTAAAATAAAATTTCAATAAATTGGTCTTGCTTTTTCTTCAGTCATGTTATGCTTAAATGAGTGTGATATTTAGGCAAGTGATATTCGGTTTTTTCTTATACATATCTTTACAAGCCAGACTTCTATGTAATTTGATATTTGTTCGCTAATCGTTTATATAGAATTGCCTCTTTTTATTTTTTGTTTGACCGTTTGACTTCCATGGCATCATGAATTTTTCTGTAAATTTTGGGTTCATAAGGCCAAGGTTATGTTCCTGAGGACTATCATATCTTCATAAAAAAAATAATTTCTTAATCTTAATTATAAGCTAACGCACTGCACAAGAGTAATATTATTTTTGTGTTTGATTGTTTTATGATTTAACCAATTTCAAATTATACAATCTTCTAGATTCAACGTATTTTTTTTTCACTTAAAACAGTCACTCGCGTGGCGCAGTGGTTAGAGCGCCTGCTGTAGAGTCACGAATTAAGTGTTGATCCTTACGTCACGGGTTCGAATCCCACTGTTGGACGTGGGGAGCGGTCCTTCGAATGAGACCGTATAAATCGAGGTCCCATGTCGCAGTAGGTGCTGGTACAAAACAATCCCTCCCTGCTCAATAGCCCTGAGTGCCGAGTAAAGGACAAAATTTGCAGCTCTCCATCGTCAAGTGGTGCCTTTCCAAATGAGTGAAAATTCTCGAGAGGGACGTTAAAACAATATACAATCAATCATTTAAAACATACTTACGTATATAAGCATATTACGGAAATCATCTGTGAAGTCATGTTTGATGCTGTTTTCAGTAAATGTATATTCACTACAACAACTGTAACGCATTTATGTTTGACGTTGTTTATAGCAAAAAGCCTGTGTTTTCTTGTCTTTCATTTATTGACAACACCATCATACATAGGCATATAGTCATGAATACAATAATTAACATTCATGAAATAAAAATATTCAATTAATTAAGCATATCAGGTTTGTTTAAAGTTTTCCTTTTTAATATCAAAGCATTTTTCAAACAAATTTCATACTCTTCTGGTAATTTTCATACTGTAGGATTGATAATGTCAATAATTGGGTTTTCCTTCATGAAACACTGAGCATATTGTAATCTAGGAGTAATAAGGATTTGTATACATATTGTATTTTTCCAAAAAAAAAAGTAGTTAAAAATTGCCACCATTGCCTCTTTATTATTTTTTTATATAAAACTACAGATCTTCAAGCGCTGTTAACAAAGGCTTTGGAAAAGTCTACAAAGCAGGCATGTTTCTTTTTTTAAATACGTATTTGCTTATTATTGTTCTTAAAACATAGATGCTGTCAGTTGTTCTATGTTTTTATCCCTAAAACCCGTCTGATTTTGCTGAGATTATTAGATTGAAGATAGCAATTTAAACATTGTTGTAGAATTCCAATAAAGAATTTCCCAAGACAACTTACAAGCCTGAGGACCCTGTAGTTTCTTGTATCATTTTGATCACCATTTTTTTAAAGTAATGTAATAAGTGAAAGATTCCTATTTTTGGTCATAGTCCCATTTTAAGGTATAATATCGAGCAGTTTTGTGAGAACAGGCAAAAGTACATCACTTCCTGCTTTTATAAATTACTTCAAAATTAGATCTGGACCTGTTATAAGTTTCAGTATACTTTTTTAAACTTGATCTTGGGTGAAATCATAATATAATGAATAGGGTTCTAGATTAAAATTCTCAAATTTACAACTTTCATTTTCTTCAGGTAATTATTCTTTATTTTATAATAAAGGCTTTATTATGATCAACAAAATTTGAGGTTTTATTTGATTTTGCTTTTGTCATTTCATTTTCTTTTGGTTTTATTCCAAAAACTTTGAGATTTGTTTGTTGCTATTGAATTTATTTCTTCATTAATTTTATTGTAATACCCTAATTTAAGATGTTTTCTCTGTGAGTTGTAATTTTTCTTTGCCTTTGAAAAAGCATGCTGCAATTCAGTATTGTTAGGAATTACATATAGTGAAAGTTTTTTGTCTAAATTTCTCATTTCTTTGTGATAAACAGCATGATTTATCCACTCTGGTTTTTGTTTATTTTCCTTTTGTAAATTTTCCCTTTTTGGAGCATTTAAAAAACACCCTTTTGTTTGTTGCAGTATTTTATTCGCATTATTATGCGTTTTGTTAAACATTGATATTTCTGACAATAGTTCTTTTCCGGAAAGATAATTTATGTATTGTGTTTCATGAATGCTTGACCAAAGAAATTTTCAAGTGATATTTTTTCATTACAAAACAAGTCTGTATTCATCAGTATTCTAGTGTTAAGGTATGTCACTTGTCAGTTTTTACGAAATGTTCAGACAGAACCTATTACTTCAAAACTATTTATTACAATTCAATTTTTATGATATATTTAAATTTAACAATGTAAATTGTTGATTATTTTGCAAATCTCCACATTTATTTAATTTAATATCTTGGAACTTACTACATGTAGGAGAATCTTCTCCGTTTTGATATGCTGGGAATATTAAAGATGGGTCTCAATATATATTCTAGGAACAAATTTTACATCTTCTCTCAACAAACGTTACAGAGAAATGAATAAAAAAAGCAATGAAATCAAAATAAGATTTGCACCGTTTTTTTGCCTGAAAATCGCATATTTTTACCATGCAATATTTCAAAATTTACATCACTCACCGCAAATTTTTCTTTCATTGTTTTAAACTATTTTAAACTGTTCGATACATGCGACTATTCAGTAAAAGTTTGATACAAGCAAAGATTTTATTGCCTGATTAGATTTTTAATAGCCCAAACATGTTACATTTTTAGTGCAAACAGGTTACACAATAAATTACGCTCATTAATTTGCAAGATTTGGTCAATGATAAATATAATTCAAACTATTTTACATACAATATCATAATTATAGCCATTGTTACATCTGATAGAATGTGATAACGGTTTAAAGATTAATAAAAGAGTAAAAATTTACGTGCAAAAAGGTCAAATTAATTGCACTGTAACTAAATAAGATGTACCCCGACCCCCTATTTTTTGATATACCAAAAGCAAAAGTAATGTGCCTTTTTCACTTTGAAATACCTTTCTGAAATCTTTATGTATATAGTAGTTTTCATGTATAAGTGTATGCCACCTGAAGGTCTGTGTTACAACGCAAAATGTAATAACAAAGCAAAATGTAATAAAAAATAAAACGGGATTATTGCATTTTTTCGTTATTATGTTTTGCGTCAAGATTAAAAGGCAACAACGCAAAATGTGATAATACACTTTTTTGTCAGACAGGATAAGTGTAATTTTCAATTGAGTAGTGGGCGAAGAAAAAAAATGAAAAGAAAATAAAACAAAAGGAAAAAACACATATTCTAATTCTTAGAATGGATTGGATTTTATTATCTATTGTTTTTATTACCTAGATGTATTTGAAATCAATTTAATATTCAAATCATGACTAAATTTCATTGTGAGAAGCTGGAAAACAAGGGCTACTCGAGACACTGTATTATGAATGAATGGTAAAGAATAAGTAATAACTAGAGTGAAAATAAAAGCTTCATTTAAGCTGCTGTAAAACTTGTTAAAAATCCCAAAGAAATATTCACTGAAATAAGTGACATTTACAGCAACCAATGCCTGTTTTATAGACAAATGAGCAGGCGGATTTCAATGATAGAAAATTATATAATGGGCATCAAAAATGCGTACTGTCCTTGCCAACAAAAAATTATATAACAATTTATGTACTGTTTGCCAAATTTCAATAAATAATATATGATGATGTATGATTGACTTTAAGACACATAGCAAATTTGATAGAAATCATTTCGGGAGTAGTTTACACTGTTTTTAAGTAACGTTTGACGGTAAAAAAAACATAGTTCTCAAATCATCCAATATTTTGAAAAAAGAGTGAAAATGACAGCGTGTACGAATGTCGTAACAATTATTTTAAAATATCAGTAATTGTAGCTATCCACGTTTGTTTGATCTTCAAACAGATAATGGAACTTGAATCTATTGCTTGAAACCCTCAAAATAAAATCTACCATAAGATGTAATTGATATAGACAGCGAAGGTCTGACAAGAGCCAAGAATTGCAAGAGCACAAAGACAGATTTATATGCAATTTTCTTAAATATTAGTCGTATTGTTGTTCAAATTCGTATTCGGGGAAACAGTTTAATTTCTGGAAGAGTCTAGAAAGCACATTTTTGGCAAAAAATCGAAAGGTTTATTAGAGGAAGGACCCAGAATCATGAATCCACTACATTAAATTTCTTCATGACAGCGTCCAAACCAGCACGCCCTGAAGAGGAAAGGGGTTTTCGGGATAAACAGAAAGTTAATGTTTTTTACATTAACAATATTCGCCCGATTTTTGACTCTAAGAATTGTTTCTATTTCCAAAACTTGAAAAAACACCTATCAGAAGGAAGAAACAAGTCCAAGAAATCATGGATCTGCCATTTTCCAGTATACTAAGGGTCATACATAAAATGACTTCTAAAAACAATCAGAAACTGGATAAAAAATGTTACGGAGGTGTGTTTTAATTGAAAGAGATTAATAAGTTAAATCATAAAGACTTAATCATTGAAAAGCGTCTTTTGCTTCTTTCCAAGCACCGAGGACAATATTTATAGAACATCCCTCGTAGTTCTAACTATTTTGTAAAATGAGTGCATGTTCCTATTGTTATATATTCAAATCAAATTCATGATGTTTTGTGTTTAACACATTGATTTATAACATTTTGCATTGTCTTCCACGCAAAAATTAATTAACGCAAAACGTAACAACGAAATAGAATTTTATTACATTTTTCGTTAATCTCAACGCAAAATGTAAATAATGCCAGTTTATTACATGTTGCGTTGTTAATACATTTCGCGTTGTTACACGTTTGCCTTTTTTCTTGGATTTTTTTTTAGTTAAGCACAAACTTTGGAGAAAACCCAGGAAGATTTCTTTAGGGGATCTTTTAACATTGTTTCTGCTAAACATGCAATATCGTATTTTCTAAACAGACTTTTAAGTAATCACTTAATTTGTTAAAATTTAGACCATGGACATACCAATGTGCAATATCAAGTGATAACATGTGAAAAAGGGCATATAGTTAAAGTATGTCCTACGTATAATGTATTTGACAGTGATACACAACTCCGTATTTACAAAAAAATTATGATATTTAGTAAACTATTTTAAGAAAAGGAAAACATCTTGTAATGCGCCATCTGATGCAAAACATTTTGTTACCTAATTATGAGTATTTCATCAAAAGATGAAAAATACTTGAAAATAACAGGGATTGCCCAAAGCACCCGTTGCTTTGTTGCATTCAATGACAAACAAGCAAAGAAAATTAGAGAAAATATTTTATTTGGCTGAATGGGCCACGGCCGCTTCGATGAGGGAGCATTTAAATGACAAGTCCTACTGGTGAGCCTAATAGCCGCAGGTCCATTGCCGGTTGGTAAAGACTGACACAAATGGGGCGACCGTAACGAGTTGTTCTTCCGTAAAACTGAAGTCAGCTACACAAACGCTCTGAAAAAATACAATACAAAAAACGGCAGAAAAACAAATCAAAATAACAATGCAAATTGAAGAATTAAAAAAAAAACTTCCCCTTTTTTGAAAAAAAGGAAACACTTGATTATTTACACATAGTTAGGGAAAAAAAGCAACACACCCTTGCATTTTGCCTATTTACATCTTTCAACCATTGCTTGACAGGGATAGGGAGGGAGGGTGAAAGTTTCAGCGTCGACTGATGACACAATGTGCTGTGACGTAAAATATTCTATTATGTAACACTAATAACCCCCGGAAAGAGTGGAATAATACAATACGGGTTGGCTAAAAACGCTGACGGCCGAACCCGATCAAAATTAAGAATAAGGTGCATGTATTTCCCTTTAATAAATAGCTTTAACCTTAAAGGTCATACGAAACAATGTCCTGCGTATTTTGGGTAGTATACAGAAATGAGTTCATCTGAGCAACATTAATCAGCCTGAAATAACATTTTGCATTTTTTACGCAAGTTGGGGGCAGCAGAGTTGATCAAAGATACTTGACTGCGAAGATGAACTTCAACTAGCGCGGCTTATCTCCCTTTGCTTATGACGTCAATAAGACCCACTCGCTACATTCAGTGCTAATATTTATATAGCCGATCATGTCTTATGCAGCGTAATTTTTAAGATATAGCATTGTCTTGACTAAAATTTTGCATGAATATATGATTTTCAAACCAGATATTGTTCGTTTTTTAACATCCAGTTGCATGTTTACAAGATTTTAGCATGTTTTATCCGTGTAATTCATTGTCATTCTTCTACATTCTAATATAATGAGAGGGGGAGAAAAAACGATGGCGAAAGAGAGCAGAACTTCTGTGCTCGAGTAATATTTAAATATAGAGGCTGTCAAATACCATTACAGTTGAATAAATTTCTAACACAAAAATATGATTTGTTAGATTTCCAATAATTTTTTTTCAAGAACGATCAGAATATGAGCACTATCGATTATCGATCGGTAGCACGCGCTTATAAGTAAAGCTGGATTCGATTGACAGCGGTGTGTGAAAGTGAAACCACACCTAAGGATAAATGATGTCATTTATTAACTGTTTATGCAAATGAAATTATTCTATGATATCGCTATCTCGCCTTCTGCTCTCTCAGTTATTCCATACTCTTTCTTTGGCTTTCCCTTTCTCATTGACTCTTTCTCATCCCGTATCTTTTTTTACCAAAGTCGGTACATTTACACATAACACTGTACTATGTGCCTTTTTAAATATCGTAATAATTCTAAAAAGTTAGCCTCGGACTTTAAACGCAATTCTATCTATATATGTAATCCTAAGTTTCTGTTTGTATTTACAAATCAAATTTTCTAAATTTGTATCAGTTCATTTTAACAAAGATTAAATCCTGCGAAAAAGAATGTTTAACTGTAAAAAAAATTTGATTCTTAAAATTGCTTAGGTTCAGTCTCGCAAAGAATGGGCATTGGGGGCATGGGTTTCTTTTCAACGGATCATCTTATGCACGCACTGTATGAATATTTTCAAACTGCAGTTATACTCAATCAAACTGTAATAGAAATATCAGTACCGTAACATTATAGTACAGGTATATTCACGTGCATACTTGTAATGCTGGTAAGTTTTTAAAATCACGTTTCTTGCGACAGCAAAAGTACGATGATGTCGTCATAAACTTCCTATTTCTCTATATCATGAGTTCTCGTGTTTCAGATTGCAGAAGTGTGCATTCAAATACGCCAACGTTTTATAGATCAATGTTTATCCTAAACTTCAATATCCCCGTGTTTATTTAGGGAAAAGGGGGGGTACATCATGTATCATATACGTATAAAAAAAACAAGCAAGGAGATTGTTGTTTCTAAGGTATTAATTTATTATACTCAGTAAGTAATCTTGGTTGGAGTGAAAAATCTTCATTTCATCTTCATTTCATCAGGGTTTTCACCAGGATCATCTTACTATGAATAGCTCTCGTTTTCAGTTGCTGTGCCCAATTAACAAAAAGTTTAAATAGAGTAAACTGTTCTTTAGAATCAGATAGCTCATCTAAAAACATAATCACATTTATATCTACAAAGAAGACTAAAATTAACTCAATAAAATACAGTAAAATTACACTAGATCTAACGCGTTGTTTACATCAATGGGTCGTTGTGACGTCATGCAAACACAAAATCAAGAACGATAAGCGGGTAACAAATTTATCAAGTGGGCAAGTTTAGGCCCTCATTTTTCCGTTAAGCAAAAAATTTTTTAACAAACGTAATTTAACATTCTTTCATACCAATCTTTATTTTTAAAAAGTAAAATCTTAGTGTTATGAACTGTTTCGTATGAACTTTAACTGGTTAAATCCCATTATCAAAAGATGAAAAACACTGAAATTACAGGGATTGCCCAATGCACCCGTTGCCTTGTTGCATTCAAAGACAAACAAGCAAAGAAAATTAGAGAAACTATTTTATTTGGCTGAATGGGCCAGGCCGCTTAAATGAGGGAGCCGAGGCATCAATACAATGCCTTGTAATGGCATCCCTGAAATGCAAAGGGAACCCTTGGAACAGATGTTAACATTTCGTGACTAGTCAAAAAGGCACTTAAAATATTCATTTAAATGACAATTAAGTTCAGAAGTCCTACTGGTGAGCCTAATAGCCGCCACAAGACCATATCACACATGGTCTGCGCCACCAATAGGGCAAGCAAAGAGAACTAAAGGTAACCATCCCCCAAAAAGAAAACTTACTTTTAACTGCGATATGTCTAAGATAAAATCATAACTAGTCCTAAGTTGCCATTAATATGCAAATATCTTGGGGGCAAAAGCATTGCCCAAATAACTGAAATTGTAGCTAATAATGCAATGGGGCAAAAACATTGCTCAAATAAGCGAAAATACATAAAAGGAATAGTCACAAGCAAATACAAGTTCACAAAAATGCAGTCATATTAAGCAACTGACAAGCACTATGACCCCATAACTAGTCATAGCGCAGCCATGGCCCATCGGTGAAACCTTTAATTCAGGACTTGCAAGAAAAGCCTGCAACCCTTGCTGTAACCTATATAAAAATAATTTTTTTCCCAATTCTAAGAGGTGTACTTCGTCACTTAAAAACAACGGGGCGGATCTCAGGGTACATAATGTATATCCCCCCGGCCTTTATTAAGACGGCCGAACCCGATCAAAATTAAGAATAAAGTGCATGTATTTCCCTTTGATAAATGGCTTTAACCTTAACTGGTTAAATCCCATAAATGCGCAGGTACATGTATGACTAGAATAAACTTAAACTTGAATGAGGAGTTCACAGCCGAAGTAAAGAAAATTAAATTGTCAGTTATTTACACAATGTAAAAAAGTTGTTCCACCAAGTCTCTAAGTTGAGTTTTTTGGATAGTGGTTTCCTTTAGGTTGCCTTGGGTATTTCTGTTCAACAGACCTCCTGTATTGGTTGTAAGGCTTTGTCCAAATACGGTTCTAGGTTTACATGTTGTTGTTGTTTTTTTTGGCTGCTTTATGAATATTTGCTTACCGTTGATTATGCGATAACTCGCGGCTTTTATATACATACATTTTACATACACTTATCATTACTACGCAATTTTAATCTCAATATTTAAAGAGGAACCATGTGTATTTGTCGTGCATGTCTATTTGCAGTCATTTTTTGTCCAATGTGAAATCTTACATTCTGTCTGCATGTCAAATGCACACGATGGGCGTGACTGGTCAGAGATGCTTTCTCCACCATGGCCCCTGATCCAAGCTCTGGCCTGGGGGCCATAAAACTTAGACGAGCTCACTTTTGATCTCAATCTCACTTTTCCGCTATATATTCCTTTAGAAAAAGTGAGACTGAGATCAAAAGTGAGCTCGTCTAAGTTTTATGGCCCCCAGGCCTGATGTTTTCGGTGGTCTATGTTTACTTTACTCAGAGTTCATATTGTTCCAATGAAGTTTTGAGTTTAATACCGTTTGTTATATCTGCATGATTTTTCATTGGACTAAATGAATGCTTTTAATTTTCTTTGGTAAAACGCCCTCAGCTATATGATCCCTGCTTATTTAGGTATTGATGTCGAAAGGATATGAATCAGTCATTAATGTATTATCCTAGATCAAAGAACGATTATAAATACATTTAGAGTGTTACATTCATAGTGATAAGTAAGACTAAGTGCAAGAGACATGCAATTAAGTACCAATATTTGGAATGATATGCATTTCAAGTGAGTTAGACTTGTGGGTCGGGATAAACGCTAATTGCGGAAGATATTAAAGATAATGACAAGCTTATATGTCACTGTGTTACGCATAAGAAGTCATAAATTATCAAAATTAATGCACAGGAGTATTTGCAAATTCTGTATAATAATTTCAGAAATGTATAAATTTATGTAAGTTTATTCCTAATGGTAGAGATAATTTGCCAATTAAGGATGTAGATGAAGCAACTTCTTTTAAAAAATACATCTTATTATACTTTTTTATCAAGACTGATCATAATTTTTATTGTTTTCAATGCCTTACAATGTCTTTAAGGATAGGTAATATCCTTTTTAAGCTTAAAGAAAATGCATACTTTATAATAATACGTTAACGTTACCTGAATTTGGATTGTAAATTATGGACGGGAATAAAAAAAAGCAAAGAATTGGAACTTTGCAAAATCAAAATATATGAATTTTAATCATTGAACTTTTATCATTTTTTGCATATTAATGAGATTACCTTACGACTTTTCAACTTTACACACTACCATTCCCCACTTTAATTAAAGTCCAGGCTTTTCGATATCATTGACAGCTGCTTTTTCAATAAAAATGGAACTCATGAATTCACTTACCTTGTTAATGGTCATTTGCAAAAATTATTTTGTTTAAAGGCATTCTGATTGTAAACAAGTACTTTGAAGACGACATCAAAAAGATGCTTGAGATTCTGATTGACTTTATGTTGGTTTTGGTGACCAGGTCTTCGAACAATATATTGGAATTCCCTTGGGTTCCAATTGCGCCCTGTTACTAGCAGACCTATTTTTGTATTCATATGAAGCAGAATTTGTGCAAAATCTTATGCATTAAAAGAAGAAAACACTGGCTGCGGCCTACAACTCGACATTTAGATATATCGACCATTCTGTTTCATTTTTGGATATTTTACTTGAAAAAGACGTTAATGATAATCTAACAACCAAGCTTGATAATGAACTTGATGACTTTAATTTTTCTATCTTCAACTTTCCTTAATTATGCAGCAATATACCTTCATCACCTGCATACCGAGTTTATGTATGTCAATTGATTCGATACGCATGATCTACGAATGAACAATTTCTAAAACGAGGTAAATTATTGACAAACAAGTTGGTGAAACAAGAATATCAGTAGTTTCGTTTAAAATCATCATTTTGCAAGTTCTATGGTCGATACAATGAACTTGTTTCCATTATTTCCCGATCGTGACAGGGAGCACACGGCGGGTGTGACCGGTCTGCATGGGATGCTCACTCCTACATGGCATCTGATCCAACCTCTGATGTTCTGGAGGTTCGTGTTTGCTCTGCTCCGATTTTGAATTGTTTTATGGACTGTTGATCTTGAATACAGTTCGTTAACCCCATATGTTTCATTTAAGAGGCTAGGTTAAAATATGTCTCATACTATATCACATGCAGACCAAATATGGAGCAATTTAAAAATGCAACTTTTTCAATGACAAACTGTTCAGTAGTAAAAAAAAATTATGTAAATTCTTATTGAATGTTAAACAAATCATAGATGGAAATAATTAATTTGAATCTTAACATGATATTTTGCACTGTTTATTTTATTCATTTCCTATGTGTATCTTTTCCTACATCCTCTCTACAATAGATATTTGCACATTTAAGTGAATAAATCATTTTTATTGTCAGAATAAAATAGAATAAAAATACCCAGTCTATGATTATCATAAACCGTCAAGTGGAGTTTATGTATCTCAGTTGATTCGAAACGCAAGAACATATTCTACGCATGAACAATTTCTAAAACGGTTTAAATTATTGACAAACAAGTTGAAGAAACAAGAATATCAGCAGTCTCGTTTAAAAGCATCATTTCGTAAGTTCTATGATCGATACAATGACCTTGTCAGAAAAAACAATTTATCATTGAGTCAAATGCTGACTGACGTTTTTCATACTAATTTTAGTCTATTTATTTATACACTGAATTGACGACGGATTTTCCCGTTATTTCCCGATCATGACTAGGAACACACGGCAGGTGTGACCGGTCATTAGGGGATGCTCACTCCTCCATGACACCTGATCCCACCTCCGATGTATTGGAGGTCCGTGTTTTCTCTGCCCTTGATCTTGGATATTGTTCGTTATCTCCATATGTTTCATTAGTCAAGAGAAAGCATATACAACCATTATGTGTTTGTGATATTCTATTCTTAGACATGAATTATTGTCAATGCTTTGATCTTGCAATCAGGTTTTTTTTTGTGATTTATATCATGTAAAAATAAAATTTCTTATTTCCAAGAATTGTTGCGTCACGTTTCATTGTGTCTTGCGATAGACGTTTTTAATGCATTCACTTGATTAATCCTAGTGAAGTTCAATTAATTAACCATAGGATTACTTAAACAATCAATAAGATGTCAAGAGGAAGAATGAACACGTCATTAATTTTAAATTTATTTATTAAATCGAGAATAATATAAATTCACTGTATGTATATATATGACAAATAATTTCATACCATGACGTAACCAGACATTATATAATAATGCATTAATATTATTTCTTATTGTTAAAGTTAAGAAACCTTAACGGAATTAAACTACGGGAAAACTCATAGGCGTAATGGCATAAATAAAAAGGTGCAGTAATGAAAGACGGGATAAAAGGTTAATATGTCCTTGAAATGGCAAAAAACGAGAAAAGGAATTAGCGTTGATTAACATTTCGTTGAAAAAGGCAAAAAAAATGTGAAGCTTAAATATTTGTGGTAAATCTAACTATATGCAGATATTTTTTATTGTTAAAAGACCATATTAAATTGAAATATTAAAAATGTTGGATATATTTTCATACTAACTTTACATTCAATTAAATCAGTGGAGGTTTGAAAAAATATGGATTCAAGACAATTTTCTAATTCACCAGTTACAAATATAAATACTTGTGTAAGTAAGCAGAGCTTAGATTTGATAACATGAATCAGATTTGTCATCATGATAATTTTTGTGTTTGATATTTTATTTCAAAAAAATGAATAAGTGAAGGACAACACCATAATACTCAAGGTACAAAAAGGCTTGGTTTCTATGTGTGCTCTTTTCTTTTCACGTAAAAATACTTTTTTAAAAGGCATTATCTCTTCATGTTATTACAACTTTTCATCAAAACGCCTTTCATAATTTTCCTATCATTTGATTCCAAAAAGCCTCTGTTAAAAATAATAGATGTATGTAGTTATAAAAATAGGACAGTTTAAAAACCTTTAATCTATTACAAGTTACACTGTCCTAATCAGACTAACAAATAATATGAGTAAAAATGACAAGTTTTATTGTATTTATGGCGTTATCAAGCCTAATTTCTTGTGGGGGGTTTTCTGATTTTGTTTCATATAATTATGGTACGTACATGTGTTAACATAATTCAACATTTTACAAAATAACATATTAAGTACTTATTTCAAAAGTTTTTACATACCGGTATTGTATTTCATGGGGAAATTCAAAACACAAAAAACAAAACACATATATACAGCTGTATATGGACATGCCCTTATGAATAAAAATTATTTTGAAATCATTTGGAATGCGTCTACATTTTAAGACATCCCTCACTGTCTCACCGGTAAAGCAAGGAAGTAAAACATCTAAAAAAATGTTAAACTTACATAAAACAATTGAGCATTTTAACAAAATAATCACCGGGTCTGATAGGAAAAAAGGTCTATAAACAATCAATAAGCAGACCTTTCATAAAAATAAAGATCTGTTATAAACAAAACATGTATACATTTATTCACGTAAAAAATAACCGGGTTTTTAAGGGTTCAGCAGCATGGATTATTTCAAAGCAAGTGTAAAGCAAAGTCAACAACCCTTTCACAACCTCTCACTCAATAAAATCTTATATTCATTCTAAAAATAGACATGTAAAGTGCTTCTCAGCAAAAATATGGCACAATGTTCTTGGTATAGTACATTTAAACAAATTATTTTCTTTTTTCATATTGAAACATCAAATTATTCCACACGGTTTCAAATACATTTTTGCACATATTCATTAAATCAATAATTTGTTAGATTCAACAAACAAAGTATTTGAACCTAACAATTGTTAATTCTGAAAGTTAAATAAAAATAATGAAAAATATGCCTTAATTAACACGGGCGTAACGAGGCTAAAACATTATCAGGTTTATAACTGGTCATGCTGATTACCAAATAGATTACTTCATTATTATTTTTTTAAAGCTCATTTACAAGTTTTCAAATCTTGTCAACTAGAGATAGGTACATGTACTTCCTTCTTTTTACAAGAAATAAACTTATCAAATATAAGACAGAGCCCAATGTTGAAATATGTATTTGTTTGATTCACAGGTCTAGTAGTTCTCGAAGCAACGGATCTGTATTCGAGTATTCCATGGTTTCGTCGAAGAAATGAAGTTGCGTGTTCCGAGAAAAGTCGTCCACCAGTTGCCGAAGGTCTGTCACAAGCATGAGTAGCTTCGGTAACGATGCTGGTTTTTTGGAATGGTTTCTCTTCATAGAAATTCGTAACGCTTCCAAAACGTCATTTTGTATACTCTTTATCAAGGGGTCATCACTGAGGTCTTTTGTGTCTATTAATTATAAAACGATTCATAATTTATGGATTCCTGGTTTAACATAACCTTCTTTTTATCAAAAGACATAACTTTAAGTAGAAGAAATGAAGGAGCCATTATTTTCGTTAAAAAATTGAATTAAAAAAACAAACAAAACATTTATGTATGCAAACACAAATACAAGAAAGCATAACGCACTAACAAAATTTTCACAAGCGGGTATAACAAAAGACACATATTGTTTCAATAAATTTAAAAGCAAAAACACTAGTAAAACTCTCTTTTCTATTCGTATTTTATCTTAGTATATTATATATGATTTGTTTTACAAAAATCAATTTCTTTCAAACCTTATAAAGTTATCAATATTATCTTACCGGAAATTGTCAGTAACGCAAAAAACAAGGACAGGTCCATTTCTGTTAATTCCAAACTTGCTAATTTGTCCGCTATTCTTAAAACGTCGTTCATGAGAACATTCGACGTTTTGTTCTCATGGATAGCTCTCCTCGTCACGCGTATATAATCAGACTGGTCAATAAAGTTTACATATTTTGGACCAATCAGGGACTGTAGCTGAAAAATTAGATATAAGAAGATTGATATAAAGCTGGAATACTATATTTTATACTACCGAATAAGAAAATAAAATACGTTTCAATTTCAAATTATGTTATTGAAACATATGGAGGTAACAAACAATATTCAAGATCAAAATTTCATAAAACAATACTAAAATGGAGCAGAGCAAACACGGAACTCCAAAACATCAGAGCTGGGATCAAGTGCCATAGAAGCGTAAACATCCTCTACTGACCGGTATTTAAATTATGTATTATATTTAACTTTTTTTCCGGAAAGACATCATTTAGGTTTTTAAATATATAGAGAGAAATGTTACCATAACTGCAGATACTGTGATTGCGCCTTGTTTCATGAGGTGGACCTTGTCTTGCATTCCAATCTCGTTGAAGTTTGGAAGGGACTTGGCGAATCGAATAACAGCATCGCAACATGGAGATAAAACTGCTTGGAAAAGTCGAAAAAAGTAAATAGTGTCACTGCTAGCAAGATTTTCTATGGTAGATGTTGGCTCTAGCTACAAGGAAAAGTTTATTTTTCATATTAATTATTTTATCTCATTTATCAATATATTTATTTGCAACAAATATATTTCTTATTCCTATTTATCTAAAATCATATTAACTATCGTTACAATGTATTGTAAAAGGCTCCATTTCTTAAATGTATTTCAAACAAAACAGATGGTTTCCTCAGTTATTTAATCTTACATGTGATACAAAATAGGAAACACAGAATGTCAGACTGCTATATATTTTCTACATTTGAAATTTGAATTAAAGTTGAAGAATGCTGAATAACCTTTTCCTGTTGTGCTTTGTAGTTTTCAATGATCGGGGAAAGGTGCTGCTGAAAGGCTGTTTTGATGACGTCAGAAAAAGTTCTGAGTTCGATGACGTAATCACTTCTGTTATTGGTCATTTCTTCTTTGTCTGCCATCAACTTTTCTCGTTCAGTTTTTGGCATGCGTCCAAATCGCACAGCTATAAATTAACATTTAAAAAAAACTAGAGATACCTGGAACATAATTTCTAATTTAGTTGCCCTTTTAATCTAATTAATGCCATTTACTGCTTATTACGTAAATTACTTACAATCTTTTGACATTCCAGCGTTGATACATCTTTGGTAACGACAGTACTGGCATTTGTTCCGTGATGCAGTGTTAATTTTACATTTACTCTGCTCAGAGCAAGGACGATAATGTAGATTTTTCTTTAATGTCCTTCGAAAAAATCCCTGTTAAGAAAAATGTATTTTTAAATATTTCTTTAGCACAAGCCCTAAATACCTTTAAAATTTTAGTATGCTTTGTGTGTGAGTAAAAGATTGCAACCTTTTAGATAATTAAACTGGTACATGTACCGGTATCATGAGATAAAAAGCTTGTTTTAATATTTTTTAAGAATATTTTTTATTCCTAAAAATCAAAATGAATACGATGTTGCTACATCTAGACTCACTAAATATATTGGAACATATTTCTGAATTAAATGGAGAAATTAATCTTTTAATTAATCTTCTTTAAAATTTCATAAAAGTATAAATTTTCTCAGGAAATTAAAGAAACAATATTTTTATATCATTTTTAAATATCTTTTCTCTCTTTATGTGTACCTTGCAGCCTTCACATGAATGTACTCCATAGTGAAATCCAGAGGCCTTGTCCCCACAAATACGACAAAATACATCCAGTTCTTGAGTGTATTGCTGTTTGTTCTGAAAAACATACCTTTTTTATAAATCTAATTTTAAAAAATTAATTTAGTGATGTGAGTATTTTTTCTTCTTCATATTTTCTCTAATTTGTGAAATGTATTATTCTATTACCTTTCCCTCTTGATATGGTTTTGTCCGATAGTCTCTTAGTTTACTTCTGGATGTTGGCAGTCGTTTATAAGGTTGGGATTCGAACACGTCATCAATGCTTGTCGATGTAATTTCCGGGTTGTAATCAGGTGATTCTGTTGTACTTGGTATGGGAGAGAGAGAGGAAGAGTTGGAATGCATGGGAGACGATCCGGTGGACCTTAAATCACCATGACAGGCGGATCTTAGATCCCCAGGGAGCGGCTCTATAAGGTCAAGGTCATGTATAATAAAGTCCACGTTACACGATATGTCCTCAAATTCCATCTCCTTAAAATAAAATAAATATAATTAAAGTTTTTTTGTGATCTCCCATCGCGTTGGCGACCCACGGAAACAAAGACACTCACCGAGACAAATCATTGTCAGGCTCCGATCTACTGATGTCAAGTTTTCACTGATGAAGGAAGCTAAGAAGCTGCGGAAAAACTCTCAAACTAAACATATTGTTATCAACGAAGATCTAACCAAATACCGTGATCGTCTTCTTTACTTCTGCAGGCAGCTCTGTCGAGAACGCAAGTTAAAGCAGGCCTGGACATCCAACGGTAAGATTAGCGTCCGTGACCATGGGGACAGGACTTATGCGGTCCGTAAGGAGTCGGACTTAGTCCCCTTTGGCCACGTGTTGAAAGAGAGTGGCCCCACATAGACCACTCTACATATTTATATCATGCCTTGCTGTAGTTACTCAAATAACATTTTTGACAATCATAGATAGAAATGATTGAGAAACTATGTTTATACAAAGTTACTTGTTAACTTCTTCATATTTATATATAAACTAGCATATATATTCACAAAGTTTTAATTTCACCTTTCACCCTTACCACGCTCAAAACTCCACTCCCTTATTATATCAAATGTTCTCATCCTACTTTCTATTGTGTACATATGTTGCATTTGTTTGTACATTTTTTTCTTGTTTATATGTTGACAGAGATTTTCATAACATTGTGGTACTATACGCGGACCAATTCCATTTGTTCTCTTATTCAGTCATCACCATTTCATCCTATAACATATTACCCCACCTGACCCGATTTTTCACATTTGAAATCTACCAAAACCCAGGTGTTACCTGATTAATGAGTGTAGACATTTCTAGCTACCGGGCTAGTGTGGGGGTATTTTATCACATTGCCATTTTTCCCAAATCATTACTAAGTTTGAAAGATTTTGTCAGTATTAATTTACTTTTACAGTACGGCATAAAATGTCTACATATTATTATACTCTTACATGTATTGGCAAACATGGAGCTAAACAACACCATGCACGATATTTCATTCAAATGTTCTACCAATACCAGTGCACCTATTTTACATAATTTATGTATGTATATATTAATTATGACTCTTATTACCTTCTTATATTCACTTCTCCTACTCATGTCAGGTGATATTGAATTGAACCCAGGGCCTACTTTAACACCAAATGTCTCATGTTCAATATCCACATGTAATTCATCAACAAATACTCATAACAACTCATTATTCGACCCAAATAGATTTACTTTCGCTCATTTAAATGTCCAAAGTCTTATTCCCAAGATCCAAACACTTGAAGCAGAACTTCACAACCACACCATCCTTTCGTTCACTGAAACATGGCTTCACGAAAACAATATAAACTCAGACATCGATATACACAACTTCCAATCTCCATTTTGTTATTGTCGAAAGTCAAAAACGGGTGGGGGCGTGGCAGTATATGTCAAGGACAATATTTTCGCAAAACGCCGAACTGACCTCGAACCAACCACGGTTGAATGCGTTTGGTTGGAACTTTTTATGGGTGGCCAATCTTATCTGTATGGAACTTTTTATCGACCCCCAAACTCTCCGGTATCTATATGGAGGGATATTGAGTACTCTATAGACTTAGCTTATAACACTAAAATTAGTAAAATAATAATCACAGGTGATTTTAACGCAAACTTACTGACCAACAATTATCAATCTGATTTTCTCATCAATATATTGACTATGTATAACATGACCCAACTAATTGAAGAACCTACTCATTTTACCGAAGAATCTTCCACACTTTTGGATGTTCTTATAGTCAGTGATAATAATATTATAGAAAAAGCTTGTGTTGGCGATTGTTTTCTAGATCAGAACGTACGTTATCATTGTCCTGTCTATGCGTTAATAAGTCAATGTAATCAAATATCTCACACATTTAAACGCGAAATTTGGTTATTCAATCAAGGCGATTATGATTCTTATAGAGACAACCTGAATTCAGTTGACTGGGAAGAAATACTATCTGATTCTGACATCGACACAAACGTAAAAAGATTTAACGAAACAATAATAGAGCATGCTAGAAATAACATTCCCAATAAGATAGTGACAATTAGAAAATCTGATCCTCCTTGGATAAATAATGCAATTCGAACACTTATCCGAAGACGGAAACGATTACATTCAATCGCTAAACGAACTGATCATCCTGATAAATGGTCTGAATTTAGAAAAATAAGAAATCACTGTATATGCACTATTCGTAATGCTCGCGAGGACTACTACAAAAAGTTATCAAATAATATAGCCGATTGTAATGACTCACGAAAGTGGTGGAATATGGTAAATAAAATATCCAACACTCAGACCCGAAATGACTTACCTCCCTTAGAGGTTAATGGCAATGTTATTGATAATAATTTCGATAAAGCAACCGCATTTAACAATTTCTTTACGAACCAGTCAAAAATCGACGATTCATCAGCGATTCTTCCACAAACTAGTACATGTATATGTAATAACAATGCTTCTGATCACGTGTATTCAGAAATAATACTGACTGTTGATGAAGTTAATAACGTTCTTCTTTCATTAGATACGTCTAAGGCGACTGGGCCAGACCTCATAAATCCGCGACTTCTAAAGGAAGCTGCAACAATCTTAAGTTTTCCATTATGCTACTTATTCAACAAATCACTTCAAAGCTCATTGTTTCCTACGGAATGGAAACAAGCAAACGTCACACCTGTTCACAAAAAAGGCAAACGAAATGATATCAACAATTATAGACCTATTTCATTACTGTGTATTACTGGGAAGGTCATGGAAAGATGTGTTCACAATCATATTTATAGTTACTTTGTAGAAAAGAAATTCTTTTGTAATAATCAGTCAGGATTTATCTCTGGCGACTCAACAGTTAATCAATTATTAGATATATCTAACGATATTGGTCGAGCATTAGACTCGGGGAAGGAGGTGCGTGCTGTGTTTTGTGATATAAGTAAAGCGTTTGACAGAGTTTGGCATAAGGGCTTGCTTTATAAACTGCGAGAAGCTGGGGTAGGAGGGAAACTTTATTATTGGTTCGAAAATTATCTTCAAGGTCGTAAACAAAGAGTTGTAATAAACTCATCTTCATCGGGATGGTGCAATATTGAGGCTGGCGTGCCTCAGGGATCAATACTGGGTCCACTGTTATTCCTTGTATATATAAATGATATTGTGTTTGACATAAAATCTAAAATCAAATTATTTGCGGACGACACCACCTTATACATTATTGTTGAAAACCCGACTATCGCAAGTACAACTTTAAACAGCGATCTCGACAAAATCCATAAATGGTCTAATCAATGGTTAGTTACCTTTAATCCTCAAAAAACTGAAAGCTTAACAATCAGTACCAAACGTAACCGAACTTCACATCCAGACCTGTATTTGAATGGACAAAAGATAAGTGAAGTGTCACATCATAAACATTTAGGATTACATTTTTCAGACAATGGTCAATGGTCATATCATGTTAATGTTGTCGTGGCGAAAGCGTCGTCTAGGTTACACATTCTAAGACGACTCAAATTTTTATTAGACAGAAAATCCTTAGAAAAACTATACTTCTCCTTTGTAAGACCAGTTATTGAGTATGCAGATGTAGTTTGGGACAATATCCCAAATGATTTAGCTGATAAACTCGAAAAAATTAACATTGAGGCTGCTCGCATAGTTACAGGCGCGACTAAACTAGTAAGTTTAAATGATCTTTTTCGAGAAGTTGGATGGGATACGTTGCACAATCGAAGACAAAAACATAAAATAATCAAGTTTCACACCATGGTTCATAGAAGTGCGCCTGATTATTTATCTTCTTTAATCCCTTTAAGAATCAATGAAACACACCATTATCCTACAAGACGATCACACTGCATTACTCAACAGAAGTTTAATACAAACCACTATGCACAATCTTTTCTACCATCCACTACAAAGCTTTGGAACGAACTACCTATAAATATCCAAGAAAATCCCTCAATATCTAATTTAAAACGCGTGCTAAACACAAACTGTCATAAAACTCCAAAACATTTTCTATTTGGTAAGCGCACAGAACAAATTTTACATACACGACTCAGACTTAATTGTAGTACACTTAATTCTCATTTATTTGCAAAACATATAATAGATAATCCTAATTGTGCTTGTGGAAAAATTGAAACAACAACACACTTTTTATTAGAATGTCCTCTTTACACTGACTCAAGGAAAAAATTCATTAATCCATTAGGACCAGTTAGTTTAAATATTCTCTTATTTGGAGATTCAACTAAGAATTATTCCTTCAATACAAACATTTTTAAACATGTACATCAATTTATTTCTGCCTCTAAAAGATTTGTAACTTGAATATTACTTGTGGCCTTATACTGTTGTTCTTGTATTGTATTGTATTGAATTGTATGACTGTTTATTCCTCATTTACTGTTAATGTTAATTCATGTTATGATATATCTCTCTAAAAATTTTTCTCATTTTTGTTTTATCTTTATTTTTTCATTATATTTCTTTCTATATCTGTCATTCAACAAGGGCAAATATTCATTTATAGTTGAAAGTTAATTTAAGGAAACGGATTAATATAAGTTGTTACAACTTGTTTCCGAATCCTGTATGTATTATCTGCTGTGTATATATATGATGTCTAATTTAAATGAAATAAAGTTTAAACTAAAGTTTTTTTAAAGTAATTTTTAGAAAAATTAAATACATAGATTGTAATTTTATCTTCATTTAAAATGTGGTCTTAATAAAAAAAATGACAAAATGATAATAATTTTAAAATGTCATTAATTATTATTACATGTACGAGAACATTCTCGTTATTTTTGACATGCATGCTTATAACGATATAAAATTGCAGAAAATTTTGACAAAGGTAAGTATAACCCATTCCTGTTTTTTCGTTCTAAGAAAGAAAGTAATAATTAAAATGAGTTGTTGTAAATGTGATTCATATCAGAAAAATATTTCATTCAGTTTTGTTGATGTTTTATATTATTGTTAATTTTTAATAATAATGTGTTTAGTAATTAAAAAATAATTGTGTCAAAAATCACTAAAATTCTTCAAACAAGCCCTCTAAAGTTGATTTTTAATAATAATGTGTTTAATAAATAAAAAATAATTGTGTTAAAAATCACAAAGATTCTTCAGACAAGCCCTCTAAAGTTGATAATGAATTGATGCTGGAATTCCTTAACATTTCTGAAAGCGTTTCAAATTTTTGAGAAAAAAAACGGAATCTTTTAATTTATGGAAGATTTTTATTTACATTATTAAAATAATCTCTCTTTTTAAATCATTTAAAAGAACCACAGGATCGGAAAACTTAAATTGATGTGAGCGCTTCCTGATAATTTATAGAATGTAAATTGATCAGATAATGTCCTATAGGGAAAAGGATAGGTTCGCAACAGAGACTCTATGGGATACGTCTCAGGAACCAAAGTGCAAAAAGATATTTCAGGTAGTGTAGATTGTTAATTGCTCAGATCATGGTCTCTGAGGTGCGGACACAATAGGCTTACATCAAAATATATTGGCAAAAATTGTAAAATATCTCAAGAACAGTTGAAACTTGTATGAAAATTATTATTTTAAATAAAACATTCTTAATGTACACACCAGCAATCTGAAATTGATATTGAAAAGATGCATGAATATCTGATTGACAATAACTATCAAATTGTTGTTTTTGGAGACCAGGTCTAACAACAATCTTTTGAAATTCTCAAGGGTATCATATGTGCCCCGTTATTAGCAGACCTATGTTTGTTTTCATATGAAACGGAATTCGTTCAAATTCTTATATGTGAAAAGAAGAAAACATTTACTTTGTCCTATTTACATATATTTAGATATATTTAGATATATCGACTACGTATTGTCAATCGACAATGTTTATTTACATTCTTATGCCCATACGACTTACAGTATCTATGTAGGTAGGCTTGAAATAAAAGACACCCAAAATTTAACACCTCTGTTTCAATTTTGGATATTAAACTTGAAAAAGACGTTATTAATGGTAATCTTACAACTAATGGTAATCTAACAACCAATCTTTATGATACATCTGACGACTTTAACTCTTCAATCGTCATTTTCCCTTACTTATGCAGCAATATACTATCACCTTCACACGGGGTTTATATCCCTCGGTTGATTCAATACGTAAGAGCAATCTCTATATACGTATGAACAATTTCTAAAACGAGGTACTTATTGACATTGACAAACAAGTTGATTAAACAAGAGTATTCATAATCTCATGTCGTAAGTTCTGTGGTCGATACAATGATCTTAATTGTAGGTAAATACAATTTATCATTTAGTCAAATGCTGAGTGAAATTTTTTTCACACTTACGAAAGCCCAGAAGGCTCATTCGAGATTCGAGATTCAAAATACGAGATTCGAAATTCGAGTTTCGAGATTCAAGATCCAAACTAACCAATCAAAAGCGGATTCAACATTTGATTACTCCCCCTTATTATGTTTTTACTATCAAGAAATCGTTTAAAATAATTATAACCAATGGGTCATTTGATTAAATTACAATGCAAAAAAGAGTATTTTATATATATTAGAAGGAAATTTAAATAATTATTGGATTTTTGCAGCAAGATATACTTCAATTTATATTATAGCTTCTTAAATATTAAATAGATTACATATATCAGGAGTATATATATTTTTGTATTATCTTCTACACTTATTTTTTTTTTGTATTTCCGCGCATAGGAAAACCACAGGTACTTGTGGACAGGACCCCTCCCCCCCCCCCCGATATTCAATACCAGGGCTTACTGGACAATTTTTTTAACAAATTATATTTATTACACTTATTAATGTGTACAATACGAAAACATCACGGGCGTAAAACCCCCAGAATAATCGTTTAACCAAAAAAAAAAACCATTATACATTACCCCTCCCCACTATACAAGAGAGGTGTCATTTAAGGAGAAAATATGGGATTATTACGAGATGCAGAGTCAATCCGATAGCATGGACTAAGACAGAAATATATGTAGAGACAGTTAATTTTAATCAACATTTTAAGTTAAAATAAATGCATGGTTTTAAACCTAGAAATAGCAGCGGGCGTACAACGTAAACAAACTTATAATGTATAGTGGGGTATTTTTTGTGTTGAGCGATTATTCTGGGTTTTTACTATTTTTTTTGGCATTGAACACACGATGAATAAGTGTATTAGATATATGTTGTGAAAAAAGTCCAATAAGCCCTGGGGTTGAATATCGAGAGGGGGGGGGGTGCCCTGTCCACAAGTACATTTGGTTTTCCTATGCGGGAAAATACATAAAAATTAAGTTTAGAAGACAATACAAATAAATATATATACTCATGATATAAGTAATTTTTTTAATATTTAAGAAGCTATAATATAGATTGAAGTATATTTTTCTGATCAAAAATCCAATAATTATTAAAATTTCCTTCTAATATATATAACACTCTTTCTTGCATTGTAATATAATTAAATGACCCATTTGTTATAATTATTTTAAACGATTTCTTCATAGTAAAAACATAATAAAGGGGAGTAATCAAATGTTGAACCCGCTTTTGATTGGCTAGTTTGGATCTTGAATTTCGAATCTCGAATTTCGAATCTCGTACTTTGAAACTCGCTTCTGATTGGTTAGTTTGGATCTTGAATCTCGAAACTCGAATTTCGAATCTCGAATCTCGTACTTTGAATCTCGAATCTCGAATGAGCCTTCTGGGCTTTCGTACACACTCATTGTTGCTCTGTGTTTGCACCAAAATTTGTATATTTGAATTGAGCATCAATTTCAAGCCGAAACAAGCTTTTATACTAGCCTATTTACCCTATTCAACTGTTTGGCTTAAATATAAAAGTTTCTGCAAAATGTTGATTTAAGAATAAAGGATCTTTTCAATGAAGAGTTTCGCCTTGCATGGTGAATTATTACGATAACCATAGTTCGCGCTTCGATATGTCACTGAACACGCTGTCATGCACCCAAAGTTTTTGTTATCTCAATTATACATGAATATTAAAAAACAGTGTTACTGGTAGCGAAAATTTGAGAAAATATGCAGTCTGTATTCCTTTACCATAGTTACGTACGTTAATTTCAATTCAGATTTACATTATAAGAGCTGAAGTTTTGAATTTGATCACAGTAACACAAAAAATATGTTTGTAATATCATCAGAAGCAAAGGCAATTATTTTCTCTTATCGTGTCATAATTGCGTTTCACTGTCATTTGATCAATTTAATTGAAGCTGAACTTCAAGATATTTATGAACGAGAAACTATTTTATAATCTTGTTGCTTTGGGATTTCTTCAATTTTATCCCGTTTTATAAAAAGAGACAACGTTTTAGAGTACTTTTATTGATGACCTGATTCGAAATGTAAAACTGTATACTTTGAAATGTTCCCCAGTCGTGTTATATATCTTGAATGATAAAAATAGCATGGAGTTCATGCAGCGTTTAAGTATAGTGTGTTTCAGATTTCTGAAATCTAAATAAACAGAGGGTTATATAGCAGTCCTGACTAAGTTTTAATATGCAATTTTATTACCATAAAGCTACCAAGATTATTTTGAATATTCTTTCAAATATTTTCTCATTAAAAATATTCTGAAGAAATCACAATATGTTATAATGAGATTTATTTATAATATAAAATCATATATACATTTGTAATACAAAAAAGCAAAAGTAAATATTAATATCCCACAAGTGATATACCCCTTAAAGGTGCTTAGACACAGATTTGATGTTAATGTTTTCTCATATTTTATGTATAATGTCATGACTTATATGTTGCTGTAGCATTTCAAACGAAAATCTAATAAAAATCTTATTTAAGTAATTGAAAGGACTGAAACACCCTTACACTTTCACAAATTTTAACATTATCCTTAATACTTACAATAAGAAGCAATTATGTGCAATGTGCAAAAGATAGAAATTGTGAAGGGGCAAGTGTCAATCAAGCATGTCTAGAAAGTTTCAATAACTTTCAGAAAAAAGTAAGATTTTTATATTTTCGTTTGAAATTCTCTAGCAACATATAAGTTATAAAATTATATAGAAAATTTGAGACAATATTAACATCAAATCTGAGTCTAAGCACCTTTAAATCCTTGACCTGATTATGGCATTAAAAAAAATGAATGACCGGAATGTACAAACACTCTGAGCAAGGGTTGTCGTAGTCTGATAATAATATCAGATTACCTACTGATTCAGCGTTCATTCACCCCTTATTGCAAAGAGGGCAAGTCAGGACATTCTCTGTAAACTACCAACGAAGGCAATCACCAAATATTTAATGACTTTGATTTAATTTAATTTAAGTAAATAATAGGTTCTTTAAAAAATATCTTCAAAATATGCTCAATTTATATATATCATACATATATAATAATAACAATTATTATTTTATAATAATGATAATTATTATTATTATTATTATTATTATTATTATTATTATTATTATTTTATTAAAAATCAAGACTACATTTAAAATATATCAACAGTAGTACGGCATTTGTGTACCAAACGGAAATTGCCTTTAATTATACATACATGTATACTTCGAAAGTCTTGAAATATGTTACTTATGATTGAATTAAAAGTTCGACCAGTTTACTTTATTTAAATTTGAAAAAAATAATTTTTTTTTATTTTTACATACTCTTACCTTTATAACATCAAATAAGAAAAAAATTGTTGAAACCGAATAACCCATCTACTTTCACAGAAATGATCATTATGACCACCTACGGTTATGAGAAATATTTAGCATTTCCTTTTTGTTTAAATCAGAATGTGAATAGTATTTTGAAATATACTTCTTTTTAATTTCTGCTAGAAGTGTATGAAAAGCTACCAAACGTTTACTCCGTATTAAATTATTAAATAGAACGATAAAATTTGAAAACAAAGTTTGGACAAAGATTCCTTTTTTTGAAAAAAGGTTTTTTTTTTTAAATAATTAATCGATCTGTTCAATAGAATATCTTTTGAAACGTTTTGATGGCAGGCCAATGAAAATTGGATGAAAAATGAAACTCAACTGTTTCCTTTCCTGTTGTGACAATATACTCAGTAATTAATATGGAGAGCGGTCTCTATTGGTTTAATAGGCTATATACTCTTTGTTTCTACGAAATAAACATGGTTATATAATATAGCGTTGAATAGAAAAGTCCATATATATTTATTCAGATAATAACATCCAAGTTTTATTATTTTTTATACATATGCATCTTAGCAAGTAAAACAAACACAATAAACTTCTAGAAGACATTGTTTGTAATTTTCCGTTTCCAATATATGTATATAATTTTCTCAAATCGAATTTTGAGAAAAGCATTAATAAAAGGGAAATTAAGTTTAATACATTTAAAAAAAAAAAAAGTAGTGCCGATCGAACAGCAAATACAATGAATATATTTGCAGTTGCAAGGACATGATGATTTTAATACTGGTCTAGTTCAAAATAAACTATTGTTTAATTAAAATAAGTTGCAGATTATACATTATCAAAAAACCTTATAGAGTCAACATAAAAATGATTTACAGACAAAGGATACCATTTCATCTCAAATTCGATTCATTTTTCAAGTTTTCTAAATATATTTTATCAAAAATGTAAATTAGGAATATCAATATTTGATGATCGAATATTTACCGCGAGATTACAATGACAGAGCAGAAAAGCGTTAATATCATTCCTAAGTAAATATTTTTTATATTTTTGTCTGATAATAAAATAAAATTTTGAATATAATATTAAAGACGTAAATATTGACTTACTGGTTTTGGAAATTTAAAGATGATCTATAAAAGACAATCCGCTACGTTGCATGCCATTACATCACAATAACTACCATCATTCTTTTTCTGAAATGTGCTATACTTTTAAACGAAGCGTAGGGGACCCATACAGGATATTTTTCGGATAATGTTGCCCACATTCCACATAGGATTTTTTTTCTTCAAATTTCCTTTGAATACGTGTATTTGAATCTAAAATAATTTTGAGAAAAATTCCAAAAAAATTCTTTTAAAAATGTCTTTAACTAATTTATTTCAAATAATTTTTTCTTTGTCTAAGCCAAATTTTGGCTTGTAAGAGTGTGATAAATAGTGTGATATAATTCTTTCAGTGAATTTTAAATAAAAGCCTTTTCTCCTTTATAAAAATTGAATTTCATGTTTTGTCTAAGACAAATATTGCCTTTATCAAGATTGTGATATATACATCGAAAGAATGATTTTTTTGGTTAATTTGGAATAGAGAGAAGAGAGTGTCTGTTTAGAAATTTTTAAATAAAAAATGTTATTTATCTTTAAATAAAAATTACAAACTCCTTAGGGTGCCTCCTCGCTCGTCGGTCGGTGACCGGCAAGTTTATATGAGGACAACTCTTATTTGCTGGGTCATTTAAGGTCACAGATCAGGTTGACCCAATCTGAAAACACCAATGTGGGGTTCCATTTGGGGTGTAGACTGAAGAGCATAATTTTTTTTTTTTGCATGCAGCATACCATTAATGAAATTATTATAAGAAAGTATTTTGATAAATAAGCTGTATTCTTATTGTTTATTTAGAATATAATTTCTTTTCAATATTTAAATATATTTTTTTAAAGTAAATATTATATTAGAAGGTTATTTTCGTAATTTTCATTGGCTGTTCACGGAACGTCACGTGATATTTCTATTCATCCTTTTGTGATGTCGACGCGAAAGCGAGTCCGCATTAAAAGCTATCGCACGACACATCGTACGGTTGCACCAAAGTTACGTAGAACGTGACGTCATAATATAACAAGCGTGTTTTTACCATTGTGACGTAATGGCAGCCGATTCTGATCAATTAGGACTTTGTCAGTACATTCATTAGAGTGATTAATTTTTAATGTAACTGTCATGGACTTCATTGAACGATCAGTATGTACATGTAGTTATAAGGACTCATGGCAACATTGATATTGACCTCAGACACAGAAAAAGATAGCGACCTCGCAGGCTCGGTCGCTCACTTTCTGTGTGTTCGGTCAATATCATTAGCCATGAGTCCTTATAACCACATATCGACCTACACTGAAGTCCATAATTGTATAATGTTGAACAAATTCTATCAAATCACTGACTATTTTAGAATCCGGATAAGGCCTTTAAGTTCACTATAGCACCATCGAGCATAGTGCGGTAAAGCAATGACGATGATGCGATGGCGCAACAATACGATAACGATGGTGCAATAGGACGATTGAGCGATAGTGAATATTGTTTCATCGTCATCGTGTAATTACGCTACGTCATCGTACCACCGTGTCATCGTTATCGCGTCATCGCACTTTTGTTCCATCCTGCTATCAATCCATAGTTATTGCATTGTCGCGCCATATCATCATAATCGTCATCGCACCATTGTTTCATCGTTATCGCACATCGTTTCACCGTCATCGCATTATCGCGTTATTGCACAATCAACCTTAACCTCGATGGTGCAATGAATAAATAGACATGGCCCTGTGTGAATTCTATAAGTAATATAAATTGTACATGAAATATTTAAGGAGTGACTCTAATTCTTTGCAATATTATCGAGTATAATCTGGTTTGGGTCAGTTTACGCTTTATAATCCGCGAAGCGGATTATAAAAAAGAGAAAACTGACCCAAACCAGATTATACTCGATAATATGGCCAAGAATTATAGTAATAACTTATAATTTTATTTTAAGATAATTAAACAACTTTTTATTTAAAATTGTGTTGCTTTTTATTAATTCAAATTTACCGCGCAATAATACAACCGTAGTAACGGAAGTGATTTGAAGCGAGGGGAGGTAATAACTGATACATAGATCTAGCAGCCATGATTTTTGTTTACATGAGGTAAGAACGAGTAATTGTTAAAGTTGAAGGTACATTTATTAAATCTGGAATTTTCCATGGATTCCGAGGACTGGAAATGAGGGAATTGCATGGATAAGATGATTAAGCTGGTCGTCAAGGAGGTGTGTCCCCATACCAAACCAGATTATACAAAATAATTTGCGTTCCTTTTTGGAAATAAACCAATGAGAGGCGAGAATACAAACAAGATTAAATTATATGGAGATAAGAAACAATATCATTCAGATTAAAAGTCCATAAAACATTTTAAAAATCGCAGAGCAGACAAGGACCTCAAACATCGGAGGTGGGATCAGGTGCCATGAAGGAGTAAGCATCTCCTGCCAACCGGTCACACCCGCCGTGTGTTCTTTGTCATGGTCGGAAAATTTCAGAAAAATTCGTCCTCAATTCAGGTCAAATAATTGACTAACAGTTGATATGAAAAACGTCTTTTGCCTCAATGATAAATTGTATTGGCTGCAAGGTCATTGCATTGACCAAAGAATTTACAAAATTTAAACGAGACTGCTGATATTCTTGTTTCAGCAACTTGTTTGTCAATAACTTACTTCGTCTAAAAAAATGTTCATACGTAGAGCATTCTCTTGCGTATCGATTCAACTGAGAGATATAAACCCCGCATGTGATGTGCATGTGATGATGGTTAATTGCTGCATAAGTAAGGGAAGTTAACAATTGAAAAGTTAAAGTCATCTTATTTGTCATAAAACTTGGTTGTTAGATTATCTTAAACGCCCTTTTGAAGTAAAATATGATTATCCAAATATGAAACAGATGTGCAGACTCTGTGGTATCTTTTATCTGAAACTTATGGAAAGCCACAGGGGACCCCCATGTCATGTTCTATATATTTCATTGAAAAACGATCTTGATCTGGTCATGTTATCAATCCTGACCATGTCAAGATTTAAACATGACCAAGTCAGGATTTTTACCATCTTGACCTGGTCAGGATTGATAACATGACCACCTTCTCCTGACCAAGTTATGTTTCAATGTTGACCAAATCAAGATTGGTAACATGGCCATCTTATCCTGACCAAGTCAGGATTTACAACATGGCCATCCTATCTTGGCCAGGTCATGATTCAATCTTGACCAAGTCAGGATTGATAACATGGCTTAGTCAGGATTGATAACACGACCAAGTCAAGATTGACAACATGGCCATCCTATCTTGGCCAGGTCAGGATTGAACATGGCGCAGTAAAGATTGATAACATGGCCAAGTCAAGATTGATAACATGACCATCCTGTCTTGGCCAGGTCAGGATTGATAACATGGCCAAGTCAAGATTGAAAACATGGCCAAGTCAAGATTGATAACATGACCATCCAATCTTAGCCGGGTCGGGTCATGATTCAATGTTGACCGAGTCAGGATTGACAACATGACCATCTATCTTGGTCGGTCATGATTGCATTGCGCCAGGATATATTACTTCCAAACGCAGTCAAGATTTCTTCAAGCGTCAATCCTGGCCAAGTCAGGATGCAATGTCAAGCGTCAATCTTGGCTTAGTCATGATGTGTTTTTCAAACGCAGGCAAGATTTATGGTCATGATTGCATTGCGCCAGGATGTATGACTTCCAAGCGCTGTCAAGATTGCAAATGCAAAGCGCTTCCCTAACAACGAAAACCCCGCTAAAAACATGAAAAATGTGTATTGGATTTGCTCCTCAGCTGACAGTGACAAATAACGTAAGTACATGTGAATTTTTCCTTGTATGAATATCTTAGTTTGTTGTTCTAATTATGTAGTTTATGCAATATCTATTTTAAATAAGTGATATGAACAGCATTTCAAATAATCGAAAACATTCTGCAGTTTTCATCGAGGAAATTCGAATTTGTGTATCGACAAATTAGTAATTCTGTGAAATTATGAACATAGACAAATAAGGTTTCGTATGATCCGTTAAGAATCAAGTTGTTTACAATATACTTTCATAAGAATTTACGTATATTCAAGTGCAAATTATAGAACTTTTGGGGTGTAAAAACGGAGGGGGTGGGCTTTGTCCTGCTAATCGATATACCGATAGACTGTGCATTATATTTTTACAATATTTCAATTGATCCTTTATTTACTTTTCTTCTCTTAGTACTAGGTTGCAGTGACTAGGTTGTACTGAACCATCAACAAAACTCCAGATATCCATGGCACATACAATATTTTAAGATTGGTTAAAGACCTATAGGTAGGTACATTCTTTCATGTCTTGTAATTAATTCTTTTTTATTATTTGCAGATAATTTACATGACTAATTCATCCATATTAAAAAATTATAAATGTAACTATTTATAGTATCTCAGATTGACACATGCTGACTGGAGTCTATGGCTATGGGAACCATTTTGCAGTAATTAAGAATGTGCAGGAGAAAGTGGTACACTTCATTTCAATCGCATCTTTCGACAAGTGGAAATCCATGGTCTACCTGGAATAAGTTTATTTGGCACCAAGACAACCTTTCTCCAAGGTCAAAGATCAAATGCCAGAAGTGATATCAGCTGGAAAGACACCACATTGGGTATTGAATTTGTATTTTTATATACTCTCTTTTATTAGCTTCAGTGATTTTTTTCATCTTGTAATTTTTAATTTACACACACTCGGTGATGTTAATACATTCAAGGTGTTTTTTCGAGCTTGACAAAGGCTCGAGAAGATGCAATTGACTATTCATTTATAAGCATTTTATATCTTCAACTTGACTATCCACATTCAAAACAATCATTTATAGTGGAAATACAGATATATTTTGTTTTCAATGTCAAGGTCAAAGAACAAAGGCTAGAACTGATGTCAGCTGGTAAGACACCACATTGGGTATTGAATTTGTATTTTTATATACTCTCTTTTATTAGCTTCAGTGATTTTTTTCATTTTGTAATTTTTAATTTACACACACTCGGTGATGTTATTACATTCAAGGTGTTTTTTCGAGCTTGACAAAGGCTCGAGAAGATGCAATTGACTATTCATTTATAAGCATTTTATATCTTCAACTTGACTATCCACATTCAAAACAATCATTTATAGTGGAAATACAGATATATTTTGTTTTCAGTGTCAAGGTCAAAGATCAAAGGCCAGAACTGATGTCAGCTGGAAAAATACCACATTGTGTATTGGATTTGCAAGATATTTAATCAATGCACCACTTTCAAGTTCAAAGGTCAGTAATAAATTGACAACTTGCATTTTTAGTTCACCTGAGTAAACTCAGGTAACCTATTGCTATCCGTTTTCATCCATCGCCCTGCGCTCTGCGTTAAAATTTGAACAGCTTCTTCTCAGCAACCACTCCACCAATTTCAACCAAATTTGGCACAAAGCATCTATGGGTAAAGGGGAACAAAATTTCTTAATTTCATGTTCCCTGCCCCCTGATGCCTGAGGGGTGGAGTCAAAGCCACTAAATAATGCAATCTTTAAAAATATTCTTCTTAACTTCTAGACATTAAGCAGTCAAACTCTTGGCATGATTGTAATCTTACCATTGAGTCAGTATACCAAAATTGTAAAATTCATGGCCCCAGGGTCAGGGGTTCTAATGCTAGGGTGGGACTAAATAGATTATATAGTGAAAATGTATTATTTCTTTAAAAAATCTTTAAATAACTAACCAAGTACATAGTTATGTTGAATAAGGATGCCTCTTCCAAAATTGCAAATCTCATTGCCCCTGGGTCAGGGGTTCTGGTGTTAGGGTGGGGCTCTATTGATTATATAGTGAAATTGCAATTTAAAATCTTCTTCCCTGCGCTTGGGCACATGTATTGAATAAACTAACCAAACAAAAAGTTATAATGAGCAAGAACATGTCTTCCAAAAATGTGAATTTCATGGCCCCAAGGAGAAGGGTTCTAGTGTTAGTGTTGGCTCTATTGATTATATATGAGAGAACACTAATTCTTTAAACAATTTTCCTTTGCTCCTGGGTATTAAACCAATAACGTTGTTATGATGAGGAAGGATGCCTCTTCATGGCCCCTGGGTCAGGGTTTCTGGTGTAAGGGGGGGGGCTCTAATGATTATATACAGAAATGAATTCTTTGAAAATTCATTCCTGGGCTCTAATGATTATATACATAAATGCATGAATTCTTTGAAAATCAATTCCTTTGCTCCTGGGTACTATGCGAGTGATCTAAGTACATATTTTAGATGAAGAATGATGCCTCTTCCAAAATGATTTATGTCAGAACCCTCGGGGCAGGGGTAATCAGGGAAGAGGGGGGGTACATATTCTGAAGATAAATCAATGCTTTGAAATCTGCTCTTTAGTATTAATCAACCATTTATGATGAGTGAAGATATGTCTTTTAAAAATTTTTAAAACATGTGGCCCCAGGGTCAATGGTTCCTGTGGGGTGAGATGCACAACTGGTTATAAAGTGGAAATGCATTTTCTTTTTGTTACTCTAATATACCTCTGGGTATTAAGTAACCAAAGTAAGCATGCTAAGTGTAGAGTTATGATAAGCAACGGTGCCTCTTTCAAAATTGTTAATTTCATGGCTTCTGGTTTAAAACACGAACCAAATTCAATTGTTGGAAAGTTGTTGCATGATTCTCAGGTGACCTATAAGGTCCATGGGCCTCTTGTTATTTTTCAATAATTATGTGTACATATTCTGTAAAAGGCTACCAAGAGCCTTCATTTGAATTTGAAATGCTAACTACAATAAAAGATAATTTTTATATTTTACAGGATTGATGTGGAAGCCTGGATGTTTAGCTATGCCAGCGGTTTCATTTTCTGGGGATATTATGTGGACATTGATGGCCATTGGGTGCTTGATGCAATGCAATGATGACATTTTGTAGACTGTAGAATTCACTTGCATATTATGACAAGAGATTGCCTTGGAAGAACAATCTGAGTTGAGTTTAGCTAGTTTTAATTTTTTTAAATCAATGTATTTTTGTCAAAATTTGTATGCTGATGAGCCATTGAAATGCATAAATATTTTCTTATCTTGACCTTTTTTGAACTCACTTTTTTTCAAATTTGTTTTAGTGTAGATTCAAAGAAACTCTTTCAGATTGTCTTTTTTTCCTATTTAAGCTAAAGCAAGCATACATTATCAACTGTGTCCATTTTTTACCTTGACCTTTCAAGTGTCCTTTGAATTTACATGTATCATTTATTGTACATTAAACTCAGTTTATTCAATCTTTTCAATTTTTTTTTGTCATCTTCATATACCAGTCAAATACAAATTTTCTTATTGCATTAATAGTTAGTTTTCATATGCTGTGCCCGTCCTTAGGAAGAGACCTTATGCATTAACTGAGGTCCCGTGTCGCAGTAGGTGCTGGCACGAAAAAGATCCCTCCTTGCTCAATGGCCCTGTGTGCCCAGTATAGTACAAAATTTGCAGCTGTCCACTGGCAACTGGTGGCATCTCCATATAAGTGAAAAATTCTCGAGAGGAACATTAAACCAAATATACACCCATCATATGATTGTTAAAGGGATATCAAAACTGGTTTTTTGATATTGTACATTTATTGTATTGTCCACTGCTTTTGCAAAAGTGAAGGGACATTAAATCTCATTGGTTTGTTAGTCTATTACCTGTGACAAAACCTTTCTAAATACACTATCATTTGTAACTTGAAGTTTGACCTACTTTTCACAAACTTTAACCTTGATCATGACTTTTAAATGAGGAGAGTCTGAAGAGAATGGGGCTTTAATATTAAATTTGTATAATGCCTGTGACAAGACCTTTCTTAATACAATATGATTTTTGATCTTGTGACCTTGACCTACTTCTCCTTATCTTTTGATCAGCAGGAGATAGGGCTTTCATATTTGACATGGGCACTACTTGTGACAATGTATTACTGAGCATGCTATGATTTCTGACCACATGACCTTCAAGATTGACCTAATTTTCAAATTATCAATTTTGGTGATAACTTTTGAATGACATATGACAGGGCATTCATATTTGACTTTTATAACTTCATATCAGTGATTTATTATTCCAATTTCTCGTAGATCTGTTTTCGAGTAGAAATTCATGATTTCTAGGGGGTGGGGGTCAAAGGTCACTTTTACTTGGTTTAGTATATATTTCCAGAGACCCCTTTAGATCTGTGCATGCTGTGCCAAATTTGACAATATAGTGTTCCTTGAGATATGGCCCTTATTCCAAAAGTTTATGCACACTGCACAAATGGCCACAGACTTAGCTCAAAAGAGCTAAACAAAAATAATGAGAGAATAATACTAGTAAAATATTTTTAAATTTACATTATTTATGCCAAGAAAACAAAATGATTTGATATACATAATACACATATACATTTAACAAAAGCCACATGTCATGGGCCACAAAGCTCACATGAGTTTCTTCAGAAAAAATATATATACTGGGGTATTATCTTTTTTTTTCATTCTTATTCAAAAATTTGATCAAACTTCATTACCAAATGTGTCATAATAGATACAGCAAAACTCAGTTATAACGAAGTCGCTGGGAACTATGAAATTACTTAGCTATATCCTTAATTCGTTATAACATTATATGAAACTCAGGAAATTTATACAGCTGGGGATCCAAGATGACTTCGCTATATCTGTGAATTTGCAATATCCGTGTTCATACTAAACGAGTTTTACTGTATTTGCTCTACCCTTAGGATGCTTAAATAACTAGAAAACTGACCGGTCAGCATTCAGCAAAGGCCCCGCCATGGGGTAGAGTTATAAGGGTGCAGCTTACGATTAAAAAATGTACAAAAAAGCGACAGCAACTGTATTCTTAAAATTTCAAGATAATTCCTGAATATTAGTAAAGAACAGCTTAACATTGAAATGTATATTTAAACAATAATGAAGCTTATGTTATATAAAAAATGCCAGCCTTCAATGAATCAAATACATATCATGAAGGCTTGACCCTAACTTCCAAACAAACAGCAGTTGCAGACAAAGGTTTTCATTAATCTTTAAGTAACTTAGTGACAGATAAAGAAAAGCCTACTAAATTTTCTGCAGTAGGCTAGATAATTAATCCCATGAGATTATTTGTACCTCTCTCATCATTTTCTTCTAAAGTTACAATAAGAACTTTTTCAGTATTATAGGTAGAATGGGGTTTTTATACAACTACCTTAAAAATTAATGATATTCTTGAATTTACATGAAGTGGGAAAATTTTTTTTTATCTTCTTTAATCTATTTCTTGTTTTTAGAATTCGATGAAATCATAATTATTTTAACAAAAATAAAGTATAAACATTTATAGATAAATCCACATTTCAGAGTGTTCGTAGCATTCCAGATTGACTTAACTTCATTTGCAGACAGAGGTGGTAATTAATCTCAATGTGACAGATAAGATAATGCTTTGGATTTTCTTCAGGAGGAGAGCTAATTAATCCCAAGGGACTGATAGCAGCATTCAGTTTACAATGGGAACATCTTCAGAAGTTATCTCTCTTTGCCAATGCATTTTTATATAAAGTTAAGGAATCTACCCCACCACCCCAGCTCCAAACCAGGGGACGTAGAGAAACAAACTTAGCATCAAAATATGTCTTTCTGCCTATTGAACTACCGTACCAAATTTGATCTTAATTGGGCAACCTTAAAAAAATTTATTAGAAAAAAACAGAAAATTTGTGGACGGAAGAATGACAGACAGACAGACAGACAGACAGACGGACAGACGGAGTGATTACTATAGGGCACCCGCAAATCCTTGCAGGGCCCTAATTAATCCACTGAAAACTGACTTATTTTTTTTTTTAGCCTCATCATCCTCCGGGTGCATATTTCGATGAAAATCTTTGTTTTTTTTTTCCAAAAGACTTTAAATACTGGCCCCTTTGATCTTAAAAAAAATTCTCCGCCTTCCCATGTAAAAGTTTTATCCCCTTCTATGGATATGCTGCACCTGGTTACCATGATATGAAGAATTCAGAATTTATTCATACATATATGTTATACCGTATAAGCAAAATCTTCATCGAGTATTTAGTTGTGGAATTATCAACAGGGATGCTGAGATCACTAAAGTTGAACATCGCTAAAATTAACAGCGTTTTATATCAAACAGTGGTTCTAAAGACTGAAAGACTAACAATGGATATCAATCAGAACAAGAGGCCCAAGGCCACATCACTCATCTCTGTACTTTGGCCATGCTGTTCTTAATCAGATTTCCACACCAGAGTATACCCATTGTGGCCCTGCCCTTTTCCAAGAATTCATGATTTCACAAGAGTACTTTCAAACAAGTTTCAGCTTTTCTGGCTTAGTGGTTCTTGAAAAGAAGGGTTTTTTATGATCCCACCCTATTTTTGTCTTTTTTTGATAATTTCTCCCTATAAGGGTACTTAGCCCTTCATTTTAACAAATCTTTAATTTCATTTTACACAAGGATGTTTTGTATTAAGTTTGGTTAAAATTAGCCCAGTGGTTCTGTTGAAAAGAAGATGAAAATGTGAAAAGTTTACATACAGAGGAATGGAGAGACGAACGAACAACAGGTGATCAGAAAAGCTCACTTCATGCCTGGAGACCAGTACAGACTGAAGTCAAAATTTCAATTTTGAATAACTTTTTATTAATGACAAATTCATCATCAAAAATGTGCAGGTTTCTATGAATAATCCAATTTATACATTAGGAAAAATTTTGCTTTGTTATCAAATATTTTTCAAAATCCAGGTCTCTGATGAGACTGTAGCTCTACTGGTCTGTATGTGTATAAAAAGAAAAGTGGCACTTGGATTTGACTTTTCAACAGGCAGAAATAAATAGAATTATGTATCTTTGTGTAGTGTACTTGTGCATGTTGTGTGCCAAATTATGTTGAAATCAAACCAAAATTGAAGGAGTTCGTTTTAAAGGAATTTCACAGAAATTTTGATTTTTAGTAACCATGGCAACACTTCATCGAAATCAAAAATTGATGCATTAAATTATGTATCCTAGTGTAGTCTACTTAAATGCTAAGTTATACTGAAATCAGACCAAAATTGTAGGAAGAGTAGCATTTTGAAGAAAATTTCACAGAAATTTTTATTTTTAGTAACCATGGCAACACCGTTCATCAAAATAAAAAAAAAATGATGCGCTAAACTATGTATCTTTGTATAGTCTACCTGTGTGCCAAGTTATATTGAAATCAGATGAAAACTGTAGGAGGAGTAGCATTTTGAAAAATTGTTTACAGACAGACGGACAGCTAGATAGATGGACGACGTATGCCTTAATATCGCATAATCTCTTATGGTCTCTGACAAGTATAGCTAATTATATCCCTTTGAAATTTCAAGTTTGCTCTCAGTTTATGGTCTTAGGACCTTTCAGCTCAGGTGAGCTAAGAATTCTCTTTAGCTTAACATCTCATATCTGAGCTGAATTTTTGGGAAAAAAATCAATAAAGGTTTCTTTTTTTATATATCAATTGTCAATTCTCTGTAGTCCAAACACACTCTCAGAGGATAGCCTAAGCTTCTGCAACTGGTAAAGGCTTCATTTACTGCAAAAATCAGAAGGAAAAAATTAATCCATTTCAGTTCGTATTTTAAAGTTTGCAGAAAAATTAATCAGAAATATTTAAAATCTTTTTTTCTGAAAATATTAGAATTTTTTAAAGGTTTTTCCATGCTGTTATATTTCAAACTTATAAGAACAATCTTTACAAACCTTTAAACTTGAAATTCAATAACTATTCCTGTTGAGTTCTTTTCTGTATGACCTACTAAGACTGTCCTCTTCTGGATTCAGCTGTATGTATAAGTTAAGATTGATGAAATATTCAGCATTTCATGGAGTAGGCCTTGATGATACTAAAGTAAAAACAGCAAAGATGCAATATGTATCAAAAGGAATGTGTAAATTATCATACTATGCACATTATATGTTAAACAGATGCCCATGGACCACAATGTTCACCTGTGTAACTATGGCCTTTCTCTTCTTCATCAGCATATTATTGTACAATATATTTCTTTCTCATAACATAATATGTAATGACCCCATCCTACATTTAGACTTAATGATTTGAACAAACTTGAATAAAAACATGGTAGAACAAAATAATTAGTTTGGGTCGGCTGAATTTTAAGTGGTACGTCTTATAGGCAAATGAAAACAGACATTTTTTTGGGTTAAATTTAGGCCTTAAGGAATAAGTTTGTTCAGAAAAGATTATGTGAAGTTAGCAAATACAAAAGGATAAGATATAAAATGCAAGTTTTCAATTTATTGTCAATTTATTACTGACCTTTGAACTTGAAAGTGGTGCATTGATTAAATATCTTGCAAATCCAATACACAATGTGGTATTTTTCCAGCTGACATCAGTTCTGGCCTTTGATCTTTGACCTTGACACTGAAAACAAAATATATCTGTATTTCCACTATAAATGATTGTTTTGAATGTGGATAGTCAAGTTGAAGATATAAAATGCTTATAAATGAATAGTCAATTGCATCTTCTCGAGCCTTTGTCAAGCTCGAAAAAACACCTTGAATGTAATAACATCACCGAGTGTGTGTAAATTAAAAATTACAAAATGAAAAAAATCACTGAAGCTAATAAAAGAGAGTATATAAAAATACAAATTCAATACCCAATGTGGTGTCTTACCAGCTGACATCAGTTCTAGCCTTTGTTCTTTGACCTTGACATTGAAAACAAAATATATCTGTATTTCCACTATAAATGATTGTTTTGAATGTGGATAGTCAAGTTGAAGATATAAAATGCTTATAAATGAATAGTCAATTGCATCTTCTCGAGCCTTTGTCAAGCTCGAAAAAACACCTTGAATGTAATAACATCACCGAGTGTGTGTAAATTAAAAATTACAA
>PRKT01000289.1:109791-222984 GCA_003671525.1 Saccostrea glomerata
TGTTTATCAACAAAATCTATTGTTAACGCATATTACAGACAGATAAACTTAGATTATCATTCGTAAACTATAGTTAACAACCGTTAAATAAAGTTTTACAGATGAAAACTATACTTAACGAATCGTTAACTATACTTAACGAATCGTTAACTATAGTTTACGGTTTGTAAACTATAGTTTACAGTCGATAAACCTAGTTTATCAATTGTGAAACTAGGTTTATCTCATATTTGTGAATTTGGCGTGCCATAACTAATAGGTAGGTCATTACATTTATAGTTACATGTATGCGTGAAACTCGGTCATAGGTTTCCATGATAATGTTCTGATGATATTTTATAGAAAATATTTTTATAAGTTATAGAATTGCTAATTCAAAGAATAAAAATAAAAATTCATTCATTACTTGCAAAGTTTTCACTTTTCTAATTTTCCAAGTATGTATATTAAATCCTCATTTACGATGCAAACAAACATAAAATATTCAATATATTTAAGAAAGACTGTCTATGGGCTTTGAAATCTCCTTTTTTTCCCTGCTAAATATCCAGATTTAACAATTTTTAAAGATCTTAAAATTACATTTTGTTTTCTTTTCAAAATCAAGTTTAGAATTTCAATCAGAGGAGTTCAGTTAACGTGCCATTGTGATGGTCTGATTTTGGAACGTATTCATGCTGCACAAAAAGAAATGCTATCAGAACATGACGAGAAATTAATCTGTAGTGACTGTGTACTACCTTTGCATATTTTAGGATAAACAAGGTCGCTTTATGGTCAGGTGTCGGGTGAAATCTAAATCTTTCTGCGCAATTTTCGTCCGCATCGCATTGTGTCTGTTGGCCCTTTGTAACACTTATAGCTTGTTTATCGGACATGGCAGCTATTACAAAAGATTCCGACGGTGAAAACTAGTAAGTGATTTTGAGAAAACTTTATAGTATATATGGTGACTGTCAAAAATATGTTTTTTAAGCATTATACTGAGGTTCACCTTTGTTTTTTATGATCAACATTTTTGATATTCCGTTTTAACATTTTCTACATTTTTTGTTGGTCAACGAACTTTGTATTTGTTTCTAAAGGTTTCAAAGTAATAACACAATTTTCTATAGAAAGAGATATATCGTTTATGGAACATATCAAATTTAGAAAAAAAGATTGTGATTTGTATTTAGATGGTTTTTTAATTAAAAAACTAATAATGTCGAAATGTAATGATTTTGGATAGGGAGGAGATCATCATACTGTGAATAATATGTGCGTGCTGAATTTTTAAACGTTCATTTTGGCATTATTATTTGCCTAAAATCCTCAACATTTTTATGTTGTAATATTTTTATCTGAGTTAAAGCTAATACTAAACATATTTTATCAAGATGAGAATGTAAAATATTATGTAAAGATAAGAAGCATTTAAAAGCTATTGTTTCATTAAAACGATAGAAAATGGGAGCAGCGGAAACGCGAACCCTTAAATGAAGGATATTAGATAACGAACAATATTCAACATCATAGTACATAGAACAATACAAAACATGAGCAGAGCAAACACGGACCTCTAAACATTAGAGATGGGATCAGGTGCCATGGAGGAGTGAGCACACCTTGCCCACCGGTCACATCCGCCATGTGCTCCTTGTCATTATCGGGAAATAACGGAAAATCCGTCGTCAATTCAATATACAAATAATGGACTAACAATAAGTATGAAAAACGTCAGTCAGCATTTGACTCAATGATAAATTGTATTTGCTGACAAGGTCATTACATCTACCATACATCTTAGGAAATGATAAGTTTAAACGAGACTGCTAATATTCTTGTTTCATCAGCTTAATATCAAAGGTAGAATCAGGTGCCGTAGTGGAGTAAGCATCTCCTGTCGCCCGGTCCATCCGCTGTGTTCTCCTTAACATGATCGAGTATACAATTCAATTTGTTAATTAACATCAACATATGAAGAACGTCAGTTGGCATTCTACTTTACTAATTGATTCTTTTTTATGACAATGTTCTTGTATAGACCATGCAAACTTGTATAAAAATATTTGTATTTAGATCAAGCCAGAAAATTCAGTTTATCCCCATGAAAACATGTGTACTCACTTCACTTCGTTTAAAATTTCAGTTTTAAAATGAAAAGTTCTTTGATTTTGACTAGTTTTCTTTTTTTCACTTCTTCCTGGCAAATCGTTGCATTATGCTTTTCCATTAGACTAGGAAAAAATGAGTTCAAACACTTGAGACAGTTGTCTCGGCAAAAATATTCTGTGTATTCCAAAACCTCTATTAAGATTTATTTTATGTTAAAAAAAAACCCTCTCAGAAAATTCTTAAATTTAATGTACTAGTATCTTTTTTCTGTAGATATGTAAAGTTAGCTACTAGTAACTAGCTACTAGTAGCTGGCTACGACACATGGTAAAGTTGGCTACTAGTAGCTGGCTACGAGAAGTAAGTAAAGTTGGCTACTAGTAACTGGCTACTAGTAAATGACCTTCTAGTACCTTTTGTGTGAAGTTATGCAAACTTGGGATACAAATGTCGAAATTCTTGAAGTAGCTGGATTTTTACACTGCTGATATCCACTGATATTGTTGATAAAAACAATCTCTGAGGTTTTCCACATGATCTGGAACTGAATTTACCAAGATATTTTGGGAGACAAATCTTGATATTCTCGAAGTAGATGGATTTTTACATCGCTGATATCCACTGATATTCTGATAACAACAATCTCTTAGATTTTTCACATCATTTGGTGCTGATGTTACCAAGATATCGTTAGTTATAAACTCAGCTATTAGTACCTTTTGTTTAAAAGTGTGCAATTAAAGATACAAATGTTGATAATAGAAGTAGCTGGATTTTTGCACCGTTGATATCCACTGATATTGTTTATGAAAGCAATCTTTGAGTTTTTCCACATGATCTGGCACTGAAGTTACCAAGATATCATAAGTAATAAACTCAGCTACTGGTACCTTTTTGTAAAATTATGCTATTTTGGGAGACAAATCTTGATACTCTTGATGTAGTTGGATTTTTACATCGCTGATATCAACTCATATTGCAGATAACAACAATCATTTTGATTTTCCACATGATCTGGCAGTAAAGTTACCAAGATATTGTAAGTAATCAACTCAGCTACTGGTACCATTTGTCTAAAATTATGCTATTTTGGGAGACAAATGTTGATATTTTTGAAGTAGCTGGATTTTTACATCGCTGATATCAACTCATATTGCAGATAACAACAATCATTTTGATTTTCCACATGATCTGGCAGTAAAGTTATCAAGATATCGTTATTTAGAAACTCGGCTACTAGTACCTTTTGCTTAAAAGTATGCAAACCTGGGATACTAATGGTGATATTTTTAAACTGGCTGGATATTTGTAACTGCTGATATCAACTCATATTGCTGATAACAACAATCTCTTAGATTTTCCACATGATCTGACAATGAAGTTACCAAGATATCTGTAGTGATAAACTCAACTACTGGTATCTTTTGTGTATATCAAGATATCAAGAATATCAAGATTTGTCTCCCAAAATAGCATAATATTACACAAAAGGTATAAGTAGCTGAGTTTATTACTACCGATATCTTGGTAACTTCAGTGCCAGATCACATGGAAAACCTCAGAAATTGTTCTTATCAACAATACACTGGATATCAGCAGTGTAAAAATCCAGCTACTTCAAGAATATCAACTTTTGTATCCCAAGTTTGCATAATTTTACACAAAAGGTACTAGAAGGTTCAAGTCATTTACTAGTAGCCAACTTTACTTGCTTGTCGAGCCAGCTTCTAGTAGCAAGTTACAAGTAGCCAACTTTACTTACTTCTCGTAGCCAGCTTCTAGTAGCCAGTTACTGGTAGCCAACTTTACTTGCTTGACGTAGCCAGCTACTAGTAGCCAACTTTACCACTTGTCGTAGCCAGCTACTAGTAGCCAGTTACTAGTAGCTAACTTTACATATCTTTTTTCTGTAGCATACTAGAACACAATTATTCTTCTTCAGGAGGTTTCACTTTTTTAGCTTTAGTGGCTTAACAATAATACTGAAATAGGCGTAGGCTTCTAAAATCTGCATTGATGTTTAAATGCAGAAAATCTCTATGTAGAATTTTATGACTTTTTACACTGGTTTATATCTCTCAGTTGATTGATACGCAAGAACATGCTCTGTGTATGAATAATTTCTTCAAAATAAGATACTGGTAAGTAATTGGAAAACAAGTTGATGAAACAAGAACATCAACAGTCTCGTTCAAAGTCATTATTTCGTAAGTTCTATGGTCGAAACAACTGCAAATACAATCTATTAAATCAAATTTTCATACTTATTATTAAGCCATAATTTACACACTGAATTGTTGACGGATTTTTGTGATATTTCCCGATCATGAGACGGGGCACAAGGCGGTTGTGACCGGTAATGTTTAACGAACTTTTGAGAATGAATACTGTTCGTTATCCCCACATATTTCATTCAAAGTTTGGTTTTCACTTTCTAATGCATGCGAAATGTGAAATCTTATTAAAGTAGTAAAAGTTTGCTGCAATCCTTTATTTAAACTTTAGAAAGTGATCAGTACAAAATCTTTTGACTAGATTTTAAAAAGTCTTTGACTTTTATTTCCAGAATCATTTCAAGGCTATTTTCATACTGATCAAGCAAAACACCTTGAAGATCAATTTTGATTAAACCTCCTAAATCTAAATTTAAGAATGGTGTCTTTTCTTTTCGGTAATATGTACTCTTTTAAAAAATAAAAGAAAAAATGGCTACTGAGTATTTAATATTTAGTATCATGGCTGAAGAGTCACATTCTACGGACAAAAAACCAAAGAAGAAGACTGGAGTGTGCTATTCAAAGAAGTTCATTGGATTTCTCATCCTCAATGTGTTGGTTGCCTACATTGTTGTCATCTGGTTAGCAACTAAAGGTTCTGATGATAGACCTCAAAAAACAACAACAGATTTTAGACCAAAAACAAGTTATAGAGGCAGGAAATTGCGCATCAATACTGGTGCTGTGGTCAGTGACAATGTGGCGTGCTCCAACATAGGCAGGTAGGGTTTATAAAAAAAATGCTTATAAAACTTTTGTTGTAAATTTTACATGTTTTATTCTTTTTTTTTAAACTTAATTTATCACTTTTTTGTAAGGAGGCAACTTTAGGTGCAGAAATATGATTTGACATAATTTTCTGTGCTTCAGGGATTTCCTGCTTCGTGGTGGTTCTGCTGCTGACTCTGCTATAGCAACGCTTCTTTGTAATGGCGTCGTTACACCTCACAGCATGGGAGTAGGAGGAGGTAACTGTTCATCCTACAATCGAACTTTTCGCCCTCCCCCCCCCCTTGCTTTTTGTTTTTAAACATATCAACAATGGGTATGTCCAACTACATGTGTATTTCACTAACCTTACCCTACAAGTACATATCATTAAACATACATTTATCTGAAATACTTTCGGCTGTGAAAATAGTTATATGGGAAAGCGTATTATGTTAAGCATAAAGATATCTATGGAGAAAAAAAAGTTAGGTTGATTTGTTTCTTACTCAATCATTCAAAATTAGAGAAAAATTTTTTGGTTAAAATGGTTATACATCATATCATATATGATTAATTTCCGTCTTTTATTTCTTTCTCTCTGGAAAAAGTAAATGTGTCTCCTATCCACAAAATACGAATATCCGAAACATATTTAAATATTCAATTCATGAAGTTTTAAGTTTAATCTTTAAACATGTCAACACCTTAACACCGGATGCCGTGTCTCTGCATAAATTAACAAGAATATGAAATCAGTTGCCGCTCATGAAACAGATATCTATCGGACACATTGGAATGAATCAAGTTTGTAAATTTGATTTTAAACTGTAATTTTGATCATGAAAATATACATTTAATTTGTTGAAGCTTGAACATTTATTTTAATCTCATAATCATTTTTCTAATTTTTGATGAAGCTTCTATTTGGTTTGATTTGCGACTCCATAGTATTCATTCATGAAAGATTATTATGCTTTTTGCAGATAAAGTATAAAACTATGCTTATATTTATTTGAAAGTTTTGCAAAAAGTGTTTTGGCAGGTGTAGTAAAATGGGTTAATATTTGAAGGTAAATTTCTCGTGAATTGCAAAATTTTATTTTGTAAATATGCACGTACGATATATATTCGATAATGTATGCTATATTCTTGTAATCATGTCCTTGATTCTGAGCATTGATGTAGGTTTTGATTCATTTATAAATTACAGAAATGTGGCTCTTGAGAATGCAAACTCAGTGTGGGTTTGGCATCATTACTTTTGCTCTTTGACTCACTGTTAAAACAATTCATTGCAACAAATCGCACCTTTGAAAAAAGAAATTTAGCGAAATCTTTTCCAAGAAAATTGTCAGAGGATTGTTTTATAAATAATGACTCTTCTAATACCAAACCTTTTTTCCTAACTTTTACACTAAATAACTCGATCGTCCTCGTATCATCTCTGTTATCTAGGAATTTTCCTAGATATTGTTGATAGATCTAACATATCTCGTCACTCATGAATATGATATTCCATATGCAGACAAGATTTTCCCAAGAAAATGTATTTCTCATCATTTGATCAATCAAAACGAAGATGGGTTGGATTGCCTTTCTTTGCATGATGTATAAACAAAGAAACAAAGGAATTTAACCCCTGCTAACGGCGCCAAGACAAAAATGCCTTACAATGTAATGTATCTCCTTACTTTTGTTTACCAGCATGAACTGCAATATACACTGTAGTGGCAAATCGGTAAAACGTTGATATTATGATACTTCTGTGAAGTTTTCGTCATTTAAACAATTTCAATTATTGTTTGATATTTTTAAGGTACGGAAGCGTATTGCTGCCACTTGAAAAAAAAATATTGTAAGTCGTACGTACGGCATAATAAGTCTTACGTACGACATAGTAAGTCGTAGGTACGAGATACTAAGTCGTACGAACGAGATACTATGTCGTACGTACGACATACTAAGTCGTACGTACGACATAATAAGTCGTACGAACGAGATACTAAGTCGTACGTACGACATAATAAGTCGTACGAACGAGATACTAAGTCGTACGTACGACATAATAAGTCGTACGAACGAGATACTAAGTCGTACGTACGACATAATAAGTCGTACGAACGAGATACTAAGTCGTACGTACGACATAATAAGTCGTACGAACGAGATACTAAGTCGTACGTACGACATAATAAGTCGTACGAACGAGATACTAAGTCGTACGTACGACATAATAAGTCGTACGAACGAGATACTAAGTCGTACGTACGAGATACTAAGTCGTACGAACGAGATACTAAGTCGTACGTACGAGATACTAAGTCGTACGAACGAGATACTAAGTCGTACGTACGAGATACTAAGTCGTACGAACGAGATACTAAGTCGTACGTACGAGATACTAAGTCGTACGAACGAGATAACATTAACCTCTTGTAGTCATGTTTTTATGTTACTTATACGATATAATATGTAGTTATTCGGTTTTCTTTATAATATCATGAATAGACGGGCGTGCCAATAGTTGTGCTTTTGATAACTAAAACGGAAGAACCTAAATTTCATATACATACACACACAACTGTATGTAACTTCTATCTTCTATTTAACAGTTTTAAAAAAGTCAATTTTACATATTGACTTAGAAGTCCAATCCAAAGCAGCCCCCGTCCACCCCTCAAAGAATCTGATAATTTGATACGTTTTTAACGAAAGAATATTATAAATTAAGCTTTTTAGGGGGTACAGATGTGGGTGAAAAGTACAAAAGTCCCGAAAATGAAAAATATTTCTTTAATTATATATATGGTTTATATTTATGTTTAATGTCCTTTTAATTAGAAAAGCTCGGATGTTTTGAGACTGACATTCAACATTTTTACTGTGGCCTGGTTCGAATCACCTGGTGGCACACGTTTACTTCTATAAAAACAGACTTGTATATTTCACTTCATTTTCCTCTATAAATGATTTCTTTTTCTTTAGAGATAAACGACATTTATGAGAATGTAGACCAGAAATATTATTCTCTAAAAATTATCCCACAGTGTAAGCATTCATTGTTTGAGGACAAGAATTATTCATTCTTCCTCACGATGAAGGAGTCACACACAAACGCACCCCCCCAAAAAAAAGAAAAAAAACACAAAACATGAATGACATGCGGTTGATCCTATAGTATACACACACACACAACAAAAAAACAAACAAACAAAAACAATAAATGCGTGAATAATCTAATACATTTAATCTCGGAAAAGTTTCCAAACGAATAAATTAAAATGAAATCGCAGAAGTAGTAAATGATCATGATGTGAGGGACAGAATATCTTCTAAATTTGATTTTAAGAAGATTGTTTATCTATTAAGCGAAGATAACATTTTTCTTAACAGGTTTTACGTATCTGATCAGCTTGAAGACCCGGGGCCGTAACAGAATGCATGCTATTTAGATTTTAAATGACTTTAAGCAAAGATGCCACCCTAAAATTAATATATACATTGTATACATGAAATGTTTCTTTATCAAATAAATAAGACGTAAACTATAATATGATAAGAAAAAAATTGATTTATTTCAGCTGTTAAATTTGATTATTTTCATATGGAGCTCTTCTTCTAAAGGAGAGCAATAATAAAGAAATTAAGATTTCTTGCAGTGACATAGCATCGTTTTTGAAAGGGGAAAGGGGGCAGCCAGAGAAAAAAAACTTACCTGAAAAAGTTGACAAGTAAAAAATTGCCCTAACAAGAAAACATTATTTTGGGGAGGGGGGTCTTTTTAAAGTTCCAACTTCTTTCAGTACAATTTTCCCCCATATAATGCTACATGTACATTACCCTTATTTCACTTTACTGTATCACAAAGTGGGGGAAGGGGCAACCGGCCTTTCAATGCAAATTTTAAACAATAATATTGCTACCTGCCAGTTTTAGTAATATGCATATCTATACATTGTGTCCTAATTATCTACAATTTTTCATGAAATTTTATGCAGCTGTTTAAGAATAATTATGCTTATAAAAAAATAAAGAAATAAAAAAAGGGCTGACGGACTAACTGACGTGCCAAAGACATTATACCACTCGCAACTTGTTGTTATAAAAGTAATTTATAATTTCTCTCTACATTTAAACACTCTTTCAGACTTTCTAGACGATATCCTAAATAGCCATTTACTCTTGATCATACCATTTTAAACCCGAAATTAATAAGGCTTTGAAAATATGCAGGGTCACGGGTAGAATAAATATATCATATTGAATAAAATCTTTATCCTTCCTAGTCTATAATTTATGAATTGTAATAAACAGTTTTGCAGATAAATATGAAATAAACAATGTAAAATCCCAAGTTCGAATCGGGCAGAGGTGATAAACTTGCTTGATTTGAATTTTCTGCAATCCAACAGACAATTCAAATCAAGCGAGTTTATCGCCTGTAGAAACGAATATAAAGGGCTAGAAGGTTGATAAAATAAACATATTGGTTAAAAAATGTGTTTAGAATTTGGGATAGACCAATGCTGGAAAGTGTGAAAATTTTTCCCAAAAGAGCGTTTAAATCTTGCGCCGTAGATTGCCTATTATTTGCATTTAATATATGATCAAAAACTAAAATACAAAACCATAAAGCTGCAGCTACGTTCTGAGTATGTCGTACGAACGACATATTATCTCGTTCGTACAACTTAGTATGTCGTACGTACGACTTAGTATCTCGTTCGTACGACTTGGTATCTCGTACGTACGACTTAGTATCTCGTTCGTACGACTTATTATGTCGTACGTACGACATAGTATGTCGTTCGTACGACATAGTATCTCGTTCGTACGACTTAGTATCTCGTTCGTACGACTTAGTATCTCGTACGTACGACTTATTATGTCGTACGTACGACTTAGTATCTCGTACGTACGACATAGTATCTCGTTCGTACGATTAGTATGTCGTACGTACGACTTATTATGTCGTACGTACGACATAGTATCTCGTTCGTACGACTTAGTATCTCGTTCGTATGACTTATTATCTCGTTCGTACGACTTATTATGTCGTACGTACGACTTAGTATCTCGTTCGTACGACTTAATATTATGTCGTACGTACGACTTATTATGTCGTACGTACGACTTATTATGTCGTTCATACGACTTATTATGTCGTACGTACGACTTAGTATGTCGTACGTACGACATAGTATCTCGTTCGTACGACTTAGTATCTCGTACGTACGACTTACTATGTCGTACGTACGACTTATTATGTGTACGTACGTACGACTTACAATATTTTTTTTTCAAGTGGCAGCAATACGCTTCCGTATTAAGGAGAGAATTTGTACTGATTTAAATATTTATATATGAGCTGGGACGTGTATTGTCTCAGAATTTCTCTAAGCTCTCTATGAGTAAAGTCTGTGATACCGTAAACTCAAATCATGCAAAATCTGATTACTTTGTTTATGGATATTGTTGCGACATATTCAAATATTGAGATTATATTTTTTAAAACATGTCAATGATCCTAAGTTGATGAAAGTATGTCAATCAACGCAAAGAAGTAGTAATGACTGTTTTCAAAAGTTGAATGTCTAATGTCTAAAACGATGTATCCGAGTGAGCTTGAGATCAAACATGCCATAGACTGATAGAGTCTGACACATCTGTGTCATATTTGGATATTTTACTTGACAAAGGCGTTAATGGTAATCTAACAACCAAGCTCTATGATAAACGTGATGACTTTTACTTTTCTATCGTCAACTTCCTTACTTATTCAGCAATGTACCTTCATCCCCAAATTTATATATCTCAGTTGATTCGATACGCAAGAAAAAACAAGAATATCAACAGTTTCGTTTAAAGTCATTTTGTAAGTTCTATGGTCGATACAGTGACCTTGTCAGCAAATACAATTTATCATAGAGTCAAATGCTGACTGACGTTTTTCATATTTACTGTTAGTCCATTATTTATACACTGAATTGACGACGGATTTTTCTGTTATTTCCTCATCGAGACAAGGAGCACACGGCGGATGTGAAGGTCAGCAGGGGATGCTCACTCCTCCATGGCACCTGATCCCACCTCTGCTGTTTTCGAAGTACTTGTTTGCTATGATCCTATTTCGTATTGTTTAATGGACTTTTGAGCTTCAATACTGTTCGTTATATCCATATGTTTCATCTACATATGTTTCATAAGTCCATTATTTACACACTGAATTGACGACGGCTTTTTCCGTTATTTTCCGATCATGACAATGAGCACGGCGGGTGTGACCGGTTGGTAGGGGATGTTCGCTTCTTTTTGGCACCTGATCGCACCTCTCATGGTTTGATGGTCCGTTTTTGCTCTACCTCTACTTTGAACTATCTTATGGACATTTGAGCTTATACTGTTCGTTATCTCCATATATTTCATACGTGATAAACATATTTGGGAAATAACAATCACAAACATTTATGTCACCATGGAATTATATTGTTCAAAAGTAATAATTCAATTTATTCATGTTTATAAATTCATTTGTTAAAAATGAAAGCAGCTAACAAGGATCCTTGTAACATGTTCTATATATATTTCTTATATTCTAGGAATTTTTCAAACTTTTCTGGCTGTTTTTATGTCATTAAAGACACAAAGCTACCATTTTGTAATTCATAAATGTTTTATGTAGTAATACTATAAAAGTTTCAAAAAATCGGTGGCTAATCAATTTGTATAAAAATTAAAGTGGTTTAAAAAATATTTTACTACTGAACATCTTTTAACAAATTCTTTGCTTTTTTAAAGTAAAATGTAGATGCTTCATTATCTAAATTTAAAAATAGAAATAGCAACCAATTATAATGCATTCAACAGAATTAATATATATACGATATAGAAGATGGGCGTATTTGGCGTGTGTTCTGTAGGAATCATTTGTACGAAACAATTATGGTTTAAACGTCCATGATTTGGTTGGCTGAACATGGCTGGTCAGATTTAACAAACAACCATAGATTTTTTTTCATTTAGTTTGAAATACCTTGTCAGATTATTACTTTTATTACCGTTTTTTCTTAGGATGTGCTAGCTGCAGAACTGTAGCTCTCTGCTTGAGAAAATTCGGATAGATAAAGCAGAGAGCTACAGATCCAAGCGTTGTAAAAACCTTCGATTTACGCCGACGATTTTTTGTCTCTACTTTAGGTACATGTATTTATTTCTATTCATTTTGTGTAGTTTAATCTTTCTCATGCTTTTAGAATGGTATCCTATAATAGTTCATGTATTTTAACTCTTATATTTGACCTTTGTTTAACTTTTTAACGGTCCGAAACAGTCCTGTATATAGTTTTGTAATGTCGGTTAAAAAGAGTTCCATTTTGACGTCCGTAACCACAAACAGCCATTTGTTAGCGTCGAGAGGTAAGTAAATGATCAGGAATTAGAAGTTGAATGTATGATTAATTATTAAATACCATTTAAAATTATTTCCAAAGCTTGGGAAAATATAAAATACACGAAAAAATACCCATAGTGAGCGACGAAAAATCGTCGGCGTAAATCGAAGGTTTTTACAACGCTTGGATCTGTGCTCTCTGCTTTATCTATCCAAATCTCAAGCAGAGAGCTACAGTTCTGCAGCTAAGGATGTGCATTGTTACAACGCGAAATGTAATAACAACGCGAAATGTAATAAACATGGATTATTACATTTTGCGTTATTACATTTTGCGTCGAAATCAACGCAGAATGTAATAACGCAAAATGTAACAACACACTTTTGAGGATTATTACATTTCGCGTTATTACATTTTGCGTCGAGATCAACGCAATATGTAATAATGGGAAATGTAATAACACGATTTTTGGATTATTACATTTTGCGTTGTTACATTTTGCGTCGAGATTAAGCAAAAAGCAAGAACGCAAAATGTAATAACACACTCTTTGGTCAGCCAGATTGAGTACAATTTTCAATAGAGTAGTGGCCGATGAATAGAAAATAAAACAAAAGGGAAAACAGATATAGATCTATGCAATTTCTTACGATTAATGAATTTCATAATAGATTGATTTAATAAGCTACATGTATTTAAAATCAGTTGAGTAAATGTATACAAATAAAAGGTGTTGCAAATTAGAAACGCGCGTGTGTAGATGGGATTGTTGGGGTATTGACCAGTGTACTTTTGTTTTGTTTTTTATATAGGCAAATGCAATGAATCTAAAAGAAAACCTATTTATTTGTACTAGCAGGTGTAAATATATATCGGAAGGGGTTTATTGACATATGTGATACCATGCTGTTCCATGCAAATCAACAGCATTGCAGACATCCAAAAACACCCCCTCTCTTTCTCTCCATCTTATAATATGATGGATTGATTCTGCATGTCCATAGTAATACAATGTTAAAATACTAAGTAAAAACTCCACTCTATCCCTGTCCTTCCTCGCTTGACACACACATACACTTCTTTGTTAACCAATGTACACATGCCAAACATGCATATCAAGAGCTAATAATGAACCTATGGTCAATCTTTGGTATTTAAATAAATTTTGTGTTATTGGTTAGAAATTTAAAAAGGCTATCAAAAATATGCCAATCAAAGTTAAATTACTGCTTTATAATTTAGCACAGTGTATTCAATATAACTGAAGTCAGAGTCAGAAAAACGATACATTTTGTTGTATTTATGTCCGTAAAAACCCTAACATTGGTCTCATTGTTTAAGTTCTAAATATTTTGTACAGCGTGTCTCCCATGTTGGATTTATGTATATTTGGAATAAATTTTATGATTTTTTTTGTTAAACGCAATCAAAAAAAATAATTGTATTTTGTTTTATTACATATTGTATTATTACATTTTGCGTTGTTTTCAGTGCAAAAATAAAATAACGCAAAATGTAACAACGAAAAAGCACATTATTACATTTTGCGTTGATCTCGACGCAAAATGTAATAACGCAAAATGTAATAATCTAAAAATTGTGTTATTACATTTTGCGTTATAACATTTTGCGTTGATCTCGACGCAAAATGTAATAACGCAAAACGTAATAATCTAGGGTTATTACATTTCGCGTTGTTATTACATTTCGCGTTGTAACAGTGCATGTACAATGACATAGTAATGCTTCACAAAAAATAAACATCTATAAGATAAGAGGCATAGATGATACATGTAAGTGCACATGTACATGTACAACAAAGTTTGAGTAGAATAGATAATTGGAAGAAATTTCGCTCTCGGTGCTACTTACCTCATTTATCCAATTCAAAACTTTAATAAATCAGTACATTAAATAAAACTGACAAAATAATTATTATATTTAAAAAAAAATAAGCCCCGCGCGAGGCTCGACCCAAAAATTATTCCCTTCCAGTACACTGAGCAGGTAGCCCATCGTACTGAGCTATCACTGCTACACATTATTGAGGATTTTTAAAGGACAAAGAAGCACCACATTTACTCAGTTTTTTGGGGGGGGGGTCATTTTTATTGGATCTGGGTCTTCTCTCCATTTTTGCAAATGTTTGGTTTTTTTATTAAAATGCACACAAATAACGTTTCAAAATCATAGAGAGAAGATCCAGAGATAGAAAAATTTTAGAAAAACGTGTTTAAAATGTTCCATTTTGTACCAAATGTCTGATCTTACCAATTTTCTAGTTATTTTTCAGCAAATCAAAACTCTCTTTCAGGAAAATGTTTTTTCTTTTCCATTTCACAGGAACACAATAAATAATGATATATTAAAATTTCATGAGACATGTCGATAAAATTTTTACTTTCAAGTACGCCCAGATTCCTACCGAAAGCTTATCAAAAGCGCCCTCGTTCTATATTTTGTATCTTTGTTTACTTTCAAGTTTAAATAAAATTAGCAGTTAAGCCGTTTTTCTTACTCTATTCATTATAATTGTTTAATTGCTTTCAGGGTTATTCATTGTATACTACGATGCAAAATCACAAAAATCTGTGTATATCAGCGGCCGCGAGAGGGCACCTAAAAATATCCAAAGCGACATTTACGTCAACAAATCTGGATGCCTTGGTAATAACTTTTTTCGTATATGACTTTATATGTCATTGCAAAATAAAAATGTATTTTAATATGATCACGTTCCAATGAAATTTAATTTTGCTTAAATATAATATTTGTGTTGTGGTCACCTTAACGAACTTTCGTATTATATAATATTGTGAAATTGCAACTTCTTGTTTATAGAAATGTTCTGTACTAGTATTTCGGTACATTCAATAAAGAATGTAAACCCTTCGATCGAAAAACAAAATATGCACTTAACATTCTAGTAGATATTCTTCAATAAAATTTGTATTTTCATACTCTTTGGATGAAAACTTTTGCATTAGTTGACATTATTAAAAACTTATTGAAATTGAAGTATTTATCACTACATTGCACAATTTCTGACTTCACAATGTATGTAGTAGCAAAAAGACAGAAAGAGTACGACATTTTTAATAATCATTGGTAGGTAGTAAAAGAGGCCAAATAATAATTGATGACTTTTCACCTAAATTGTAACAATTTTGAGCTCTCATGAATTTACAGACTCAATTGCATGCGATCTCTTAAAACCTTGCTCTTTCTAAGTATTCTCCAGAATAGTTTCCCTTCAAGTGATAATTATCGTTCTCTAGGCGGACTCTACATAGCGGTTCCTGGAGAACTAAGGGCCTATTGGACATTACACAGAAAATACGGCCGTTTACCTTGGAAGGACCTCTTCTCACCAGCTGTTCATCTGGCGAGAAACGGATTCTACCTCGCCAACAGTGTCCACAAAGCTCTGTCCTACATGAAAAATTTATTCAAAATAAATCTACAGGACTATGCACCTCTCTGGTATATACAATGTATTCTTCGTGAAGCTATATCAATGGATATATAGTCAAAAGGCAATGATTTAATTACCCTGTCAGATTGAACTCCAAACATGTGTTTGTTTTGGAGGTTTTCTTCGTTGCTTGAAATACTAGTATTGAATAACCATGTTCCATCCATTCACTCAAAAGTTTTAGGCATTTTCAATCAAATAAATGTAGTCTTTTAGACATTGCTTTGTAAATGTAAAGTAGAGAATTCAATATTGCCCGAGAAAATAAACATGTCATTTTTCATAAAAATATGGTATACTGGATAAAAAAAAAAGTCACTTATCTTGCATGTCAACGCTTGATTTAGTTTGAAACTCATCAGCTTTTTAATTCATCAATACTTTCCATATTTCTTAACATTAATCAATATGGTAACTTTTTGAAACAGAAAAAATGTCTTTTTAAATTCTTTCTTTTTTAATTTGAACAATGTCATAATAAAATGTTCTGTCATGTTATGTAACGACAGTTTACTATGGTATACTTTTTCAAATTCTTTTTTTTTTTCATAGTGATGTGTTTTGTGACCCAGAAGGAAACATAGTACCAGAAGGATCCATACTAAGGAATACCAGACTGGCAGACTTCCTGGAGAAGGTGGGAGATAGGGGAGCTGATTACCTCTACAACAGTTCACTAACAGATGTCGTCGTCAAAGAGATCAATGATAAAGGTAAAGTAAAGAACCTAAACTGAGGAACCTCAGTATTCCGACTCACCATCCATAAAGATAGAATCTGGCCCTGGGACTATAAGAAAAGATCAATTTAATCTCATTCTCAAATTTAGACTATATATTGCTTTCGTAAAAGCGTGGCTGGGTTCAAGAAGGAGCTTTTATGGCCCCGGGGTTTTGTAAAAAAAAGTTTCAACACGTTTCAAATTAAATAATCCTTTGTCGTATAATGTTCAATTGTTCAAAACATTTATATATTTAAAAAAATGTAAAATATTGCATTCCATTTCCATGTTACTCTGATGTGAGCAAAGAATTTTTAAATTATGTAAAAAATTGAATATACGAGGGTCTTTCAAAAAGTTCGTAGACTTTTGCCCTAACTTTCTTATTTAACGTCATATTATATCCATTTGGTACACATATTTATATCTAAAATTCGAATAATTTGAGTTAAAAATGGTATATATATTCATATTTTTAAAACATTAGAACGGCAAAAATAGGGTCACAGAGCAACGTCAAAATTGAGTAATTGGCTAATTTTCACTTAATAGTATCTTAATAGTCACTTAATAATCACTTAATAGTGCCTCTAATAAATGAAGTGGAACGAAATAAAATTTACATGTTAAAATTAAGTCTTGCTGTATTATTTAAAATGCTATCAGGTTATGTAATATATCGCTCCGTTTAAAAGATATCAGTTTCTATATAGATATGGACTTGATTAATAAAGGCAAATAAACAAAACGTTCGAGGACGTCACGGAGCAGCGAGAAGCAATTAATTTTTGCTTTGCATTCGAGAAACTTCTTTGATAAACTTGAAAATTTATGTAAAAACCAAGAAATGTATGAAAAATAAGTCGTGTATTTGTATTAAATAGAAAATACAATTTTTGAGTGGTAGCGAGTTTTAATCGGACTATGGATGGTCTGCAAAGAAACAGGTTTTAGTTTCAAATCTTGTCAAAGAGTTTGGAACGTCATTAAACGAGATGTCGGCTTCATTGTTGCGGAACTAATAGAGTTATGCGGTAGAGAATTTGAAAACACCGACAATCTTGTTCAAGCTACATGTATCATGTATTTGCATAAATTATAGCAAACTAGGTAAAAGTTTTATTAATACGTTTTTATGAATGAAGAAGACACTACAAACCGTTTATGAAATTAAAAAGCAGAGTAATTTTGAGAAATTTTCTCGAAGTCGTTTTTGACGTTACAATGTTGGTTAACCATGCTCAGTGGTAACAATACCTGTTGCTTTAAAAATTGACTAACATAAGATGTATTTAATCAAATGGAATAAAAGTGCACAATTCGATAAAATAAATGTTTTTATTTAGGAAATGTGTTGATCTACAATTTTGTAATAATAATATGACGATGAGGAACATTGTCTACGTATTTTTTGAATGACCCTCCTATATGTTCTTCTAGTCAAATATCGATAGAACGTAGCTTAAATATAAATCAACCTAAGTTTCAAGCTTTAATTACTAACAAAAAGTATTTCGTGATTTTAGTTTCCATGAAGTTTTGGGAGAAAAGTGATTTACAGACGTACCTTGCAAAAGAGGGTCCGTCTCTATCAGTAGACCTGGGACAGTGGATTCTACAAACACTACCCGACCCCAGCGGAGGGCCCGTGCTGGCTCTACTCATGAACATATTCAAAGGTAAGGTCCCAAATCTCAGTGGAGAGTCCATATTGGTTAGGTCCCTGACGCCAGCGGAGGGCCCAGACTGGCTATACTCATGAATATATTCAAAGGTAAATCACTGAAAGTAAAAGAGTTTTTAGAGTTATTTGAACGTCCTCTCTACTGATTCTTCAATGGAAGTTTTTAATAAAGTTTTTATTCTGTAAGGAACCATATTTTAAAACATAAATGATCATAAGCATAATAAAATAATCAGCTATATAAACTTCATGCTGTATCACACTTTAAACTCTTATATAATTTTGATTTCTTTCTTCAAGTGGACATTTGCACAACTGACTTCGATTTCATTGTAATTAAGTTCATTTTTACTAATCCATTGTAGAAATTTTCAGAATTGAAGTTGTCTAAAAGTGCTATGACAAAAGATCCTGCAAAGATATACCATTTGATGATAGAGGCCACCAAATTTGCCTACTCGTTACGACCTTTGCTCGGAGATGGTGATTTTGAACCGCAAGTCAAAAATGTATATAATATGCAATTGTACAATCAGTCATTTTATTTTATAGGAAATATAAAATATATAAATGTACATTTTTAATATGAAAAAACACATTTTTATTTTGTCAGATAGTGGCTCATCTAGTATCAAATGGACTGGCCAAAAATATTACAAAAAGTATAGACAAAAATAGAACACATCCTCAGTCTTATTATACAAACATTACCATGACATCACGTGATGATCAAGGGACCAGTCACGTGTCTATTTTGGCGCCAAATGGGGATGCCATGTCAGCCACTAGCACAATAAATTATTAGTAAGTCTCTCTCTCTCTCTCTCTCTCTCTCTCTCTCTCTCTCTGTTATATAATCATTATTAATGTTAATGTTTTTCATTTAATCTAGTTTTGGTTCAATGTTCATGTCAAATGCAACGGGCATAATTTGGAACAATGAAATGTGTGATTTCTCCTTGAAACGCACGGCACAGCAGCAGGTAAAATTAAAAAAAATTTTAAAAGATACGTTTTTCTCATTTATTCAAAAAACTTTTTATATTAAATCTTGAATGTGTCAAATCAATACAATTGTCACTTTAAAGTTTTCAGACCTTTTTAAAATATAAAGATATTCTTTGTATTTGAAAACGAAAAGGGGGATTGATATTACAAAAAACACAATTTCAATATGTCAGTTCGGATGTTTGTACTTTTGAAAAGTTTTCATTTTTCCAAGGAAGACAACTGTAAAATACAATGTAGCTTAGATATTGAAAATCGTTAAAATATCATAAAAAGGTACTTAAACTTTGTCTCCTGCCTCTGACCTCTTTGTGTTTGTAAGATTTACAGGTTGCTCATTTACAACTATTCAGATATCTCTAATTCCTCTATGATCAGTGTGTTTGATGAAAATCTCAAATTTAACCCTAGAGTGATGTCAGTATCTAATTTTTGTTCAACTAAATTCAAGAATTAAAGCTAAAAAAAAATGTAAAACAACTTAAACCCCCAACTTCCAGAAATATCTGAAGAAGGTTTATAATTAGTCTACCCATGCAGTCAGCCCACATCACAAATTTACGAAGCTTCTAGTGTTCTAGAACTTTTCTAGTTCGAAATTTTTTTCATATTTAATATACATGTATATATTCACTTACAATATTTATGAAAATATCAAAGCAATACAGCAGTCGATTCTTCATTTAAGGAATTTTTATATATCTTTATGATTGAAAAGGTTTCTAAGGTGAATTCGATAAAACCAGGAAAACAGCCCATGTCCTCCATGGTACCCGCCATATTTATTGAAAAAAAGAGCGGGAAAGTTCGTTTGGTGATTGGAGCTGCTGGGGGATCAAGGATTACGACAACCGTTGCCCAGGTATTTATGAGCATAATTAAACAAAAAAGGTTTTCTCTATTCTTAACTATAAATATCTGCATACTTTTATATGCATTTCACACTTTTCAAACATTATTTAAATTGATGACGTTTATCAATGTGATCAGTGTTCGTAGCATACATGTGGTCGTGTTCCTAATTCTAGCGATAACATATACAACGTATGTTCAGCGATCATCTGAAAGGGCTTTAATGGAAAATGTTGTATTATCATGAATCTTACCTATTGTAATAATTATAAAAGTTTCCTTTCTAAATGAGCGCTGTTGAAGACCATATTCTTCAGCACAATTATACTGCAAACTTTTACAGAATATAAATGACCGTGTTAATTATACCCCCGCTCCAAAGGAGAGGGTGGTATACTGTTTTACCCTTGTGTGTCAGTCTGTCCAGCTGTCTGTGTGTCCGTCCGAAACAAAATTTCGTCTCAGTTTTCTCAGCAACTACTCGTCACAGATGCTTGAAATTTTGACACAATCTTCTCTGAGGCATGCCATATGGTGGGATACATTTCTGTACAAATCCGATGTCAACTTCCTGTTTGTCTGTGTGTCTGTCCGTTTCATAATAACAAATTTTCGTCGCAGTTTTCTAAGCAACTACTCATCGTAGATGCTTGAAATTTTAATACAATCCTCTCTGAGGCATGCCATTTGGTGGGATACATTTTTGTTTAAATCCATTGTCAACTTCCTGTTTATCAGTGCGTCTGTCCGTTTCATACATAACAATTCTTTGTCACAGTTTTCTCGTTAGCTATTCATAGCAGATGCTTGAAATTTTAACACACTCTATGTTGAGGCATGCCATATGGGGGGATTAATTTTGATATGAATCTGATGTCAACTTTCTGTTTGTCTGCGCGTCTGTCCGTTTCATACATAACATATTTTCGTCGCAGTTTTCTCAGCTACTACTCATCATAGATGCTTGAAATTTTAACACAATCTTCTCAGAGGCATTCCATATGATGGGATACATTTTTGCTCAAATCTGATGTCAACTTCCTGTTGGTCTGCGCGTCTGTCCGTTACATACATAACAAATTTTCGTCGCAGTTTTCTCAGCAGCTACTCATCCCAGATGCTTGAAATTTAACACAATCTTCTCTGTGGCATGCCATACATTGGATACATTTCTGTTCAAATCCGATGTCAACTTCCTGTTTGTCTGTGCGTCTGTCCGTTTCATAACAAATTTTCGTCGCTGTTTTCTCAGCAACTACTCATCGTAGATGCTTGAAGTTTTAATACAATCTTCTCTGAGGCATGCCATATGGTAGGATAAATTTTTGTTCAAATCCATTATCAACTTCCTGTTTGTCGGTGCGTCTGCCCGTTTAATACATAACAAATCTTTGTCACAGTTTTCTCATTAGCAATTCATAGCAGATGCTTGAAATTTTAACACATTCTATGATGAGGCATGCCATATGGTGGGATTAATTTTGATATGAATCTGATGTCAAACAAATCATGGAATTAAAACTACTGGTTATATATGTAGATACTAGTACAAAACCAGCATGATGTCAATGCATAAAACTTTGCTTATCAATTGATTAAATCGTAAATCAAAATTTCTCCTTTGAAGATAAAAATACGTTATCATATCACACAAGATTATCATCATCTGTTATCTTTGTTAAATGATGGATATGAATACTAGCGCTTGGCGAGTTTTTCATATGAAAATCGTTTCATGCCTTGTGATTTTTTCATTCCTTTCAAAAGCATGTTACGTTGAGTTTTTTCCAACATTTTCCGACTCTTTAAAACAATTTTCAATTACAGATATCTGCAAGAGTTTTATTATTTGGAGAAACACTTGAAGAGGCAATTCGAAAAAAGCGATTCCACCATCACTTTTCGCCCGACGTCTTAAAGTACGAGTTTGGTTTTCCACAGGTGGGTACTTAATGCCTACTTTATTCATACAAAAGCAATGATCTATAAAAACATCTGCTTCCAATTCATTGAGAGCGATTCCTCTGCTGCTTAAAAATTGGCAAAACTGTAAAACCAGCAACGGTGAATAAAAAGGACAAAAGAAATTTTAATCATAATGAATCCTTGTTGTTTGTAAGCTGGATTCCGGCAAAACGTGTCATCAGATGTCATAAATACGTAGCCTACTTGTGTTTCCTGGAAAGAAGCAGTTTTTTTGTAACTAGAATAACAGGCTTTGCATCATAGTAACAACCAATAACAAATCTCTGACAAATTGAAGCCGGCAGGTAGAAGAAGAACGAATTAATAAGACCAATGTATCTGTTTTTATCTTGCTCCTTGTTATAACATCTCAGATGTATCTGGCATATGTGGCCTGGTGATGCACTCCATGGAGAAGGAATTCATTTATAAATGTATTTGTAAGAAAGGGAGCCAATTATTCATTTTCATATTCCATTCTGTAGCATTCCTCCAAGTATGTGACCTCAATTAATAAAGTGTGAAAACATTTTTATTTGGCGAAAGTGTCAAAGATAAAACGGGTTTAATTTAAGTTGAAGCAATAAAATATTATTATACCTCACACATCTGAAAGAAACGGGTTCGTTCGCATTTGTTAATTTGGAATTCAAAAAGTTTTGAGGCTCAAAACAAATTAGTTATATTACAATCCTACATAAACATATTAAGTACAACCAATAAATTTTGGTTGATCATTAAAAATAATTATATATATTGCAAACATTCTCTTCCAAAAAAAAAAATTTTATTTGTAGGATATTTTGTCGGAGCTGAAAAATAAGTACGGCCATGAAGTAAAGGAGCGGGACAGATATATGGCAGTTGCGGAAGGGGTAGAGCGGTGTCCGGTTACGGGACAGGTTTCTGCTTTTGCAGACATCAGGAAACTTCCTGGGTGGGCTAGCTTTGTTCAAAACACAACATTAATTTGATAAATAGCTTGTAGTTAATTCAATTGCAATGAAAAAAAAAAAACTCAAGAAGCCACAAAAGAAGAAGAAACAAAGGAATTTAGTATTCATGAAGCAGTTGATGTCTTAATCGGATTAAAGTATTTCCAAGAAGAATTTCAATTTTGAAAAAAAACAGGTAGTCTCCTTTCTGAGTGCATTACATGTAAAGGATACTGATCTTTACATGCCGGAGAACGATTGCAAAAATATGGAATGAATTTTAATCATAAAAATATTTATATGTATGCATAATTTTTATTCTCTGTCGTAGTTATTTTTACTCTTATAACAATTAGCAATTATTGAGTATTTCTTTTTATATGAAATAAATCATTGATGACATATGAACGTGTGTGGTTTTGTTCAATACTATTCATATAAGATTATATACAACATTAATCTTAAAATCAATGCAAGAAGAAATTACTTTAGATGTCCGACGGTTCGCTAAAACACGAGTAAAGAATGATCAAAGAATATAAACATGTGCCAATTTTTAAATCAATGGTTTAAATCTCTGCCAATAAGCTTTTTAACTTCTTTATTTACAAAGATATTTTCATTAAAAGATGTGAAAGTTAATAAATTTTATTGACCCTTGAGGTAATGGTCGGGTTTCTGGCATGCATTTGAAATATCTTTACATGCTGATCCCGTGTAAATTCCTGTATCTTTGCATGTACAAAAATTATAGGCTACAGAGATGAATTTCAACAAACTACAGATTATTCACTCCATCCAGATGCTGTGACTTCTAGAACTTTTTATCCGAAACTGCTATTGTTTCTAGCCTGTATTTTATTTTATCTTAAAAATTGATGACTAGCTTGTACATATTTTTGATATCTAAAACACTGGCCAATATACCTTTTTAGACGGTGGCTATTTATATACACAGGCTATTGCTGCTGGTCTGTGTAAACACACAGGGACCCTAGCGGCGATTTTTGCAGAGTCAAAATAATGAAAGTAGACTTATTTCGATGTTTGAAAATAAAATGTACATATATAGTTAACAAATACTTTCAAGTTATTTCAAAGACATTTCGTTGATGGATACAAAGCCTAAGTCCTGATATTTGCCGTTATCAATATTTCTCGTCTGATGAATATTTATTGAGTTACGCCGAACTAAACTAACTCGTACACCAACCGACTCGTACATTCGTATGCAAACTACAGATGTCAATTCGTACAATTTCTTTTCGTTTTTTCTCACAATTTCGAAAAATCAGTTTCGTACGCACATTGTGTTTCTTTAAAATTAACAATTAATTGTTGAAAAATATTTGAAGATTTAAGTGTATGATTGTTTCACTATCTAACTCCGAAATCAAATACTAGTCATCCCCTAATTGCTAATTGAAACAACACAAGACTGTTTCTTAAATACTGCTTTGTGAAATTTTTTTTACAATAAAACTTAAATAGTTTATTGTAATTTAACAAAAGTCTTTTTGTTTGAATTTCTTATATCTGTTTACAATGCTATATTATTAAACGAATATATGTATTTTAGGAAAGAAGAAAAAAGATCACAACATCTTAATCAGTTAATAAAACGGTTGTTGGAGGTATATGATGCCATTCTAGATTTAAAAAATAAGACTTTGTCTGATTATCTCGGACACAAAAACGACTTAACGGATAAAAATTTGTCAAAGCTTTAATTACAAAGACTATAACGGACAATTTAATTTACCCATATATTTCATTCCTATTTAGAAACTCTAACGTGCCTCTAATAAATTTACCCTTTAAAGTGTGTACGAAAAAGGTACTCAAATAATGTGCATAAAATAATACTAGTATTAGGATTTTATGCGATTTTAGTGGGCTGGTGTGTTCACAAAGCAGTAAATATGTATTGTGCAATGATTTGCAGGGTTATTGCATAATTATTAGAATATTATGTATGAGAAATACCATCATCGCAAACCCTAGCCAAAATGTACGATCCTCTCCCATTCCAGAGAAAGCTCCATGCGAATATATACAGACTCCGATCGTGACTTGAGACGACGGAAAATAGAGACAGAAAAATATTTTGTTATATATTTTGTTATTCTGTTTTTTTTCCGAGCAGTATACGAGGGTTGCCGTGTACAAAGCGTTTTTCTCGAAAAATAGTAGGCACTGCAAGATGAAATTTTTCGCAAGTATTCATTTATCATATTTTAGTGTATCTGAATTCGTTTGATAAAATATAGACAAAAAATTAATACTTCATTATCATGCTTTAATGTACTTACGCACGATAAAAAAAATGTTTTTAAAAATAATACATGAGTATTGTTTCAAAATAAAAGTATTAAATAGATTTTGGTAAACATTACCCTATTTTTTATTCACTTAACTATTGTGTCGTCTTTTGGAAAATTTAAGGACATTTGCTTAATTATTTTATCAATATATCAGTTTATCAAGCATCCGAAATAGGAAAGTGGTGAATCCAACACACGAAAAACGGCGGCGTTCGATGACGATACTACGCACTGGAAAGCAGTCGAGTTTTTTCCTCTTTAGTGTACTAGAGAAATAGGAGTTTTCTAAGCGAAATCGTTTTAATCAAATCCAAGGGTAGAACAAATAGCTACAGGAATAGCGGAAGGCGCTGTCAATGTTGACAACCAATACGTTTTGACATTATCATCCGTGTGTCGTAAAGCGACACAACACATTAAATGAAATTTTATAATTTGCAATTGTTTATTTATGCATATACCTATTTGAAATTGCTATGTTTTTTTTTTATGAAAATTGTAAGAAGATATAAGTAATTTACAATTTTAGATAACAGTGAGAATTCATAACACTTTACTTTTTAGTACAAAATATATAAATTTATATATTAAAATGCAGACCTGTAGATATATTGTGAAAAATTGAAATAAACTTTTATAATTTCCATATCATTTTACAAAATCTTAAAACAGTTTTTCTTATATACTGCCAGTCGCCATTTGACGTAGCGGGTTTGCTTTGGACTCACGGACCTGAAGAAGTCAATCCTTACGTCGCGGATTCGACTCCCACTGCGTGACATGGATATGGGCCCTTAATTCCGATTGAGATCCTGTGTCGCAGTAATTGCTAGTCAGAAAAATATCCTTCACTGCTAAAAATTTTATTCTCAAAAGGGGTGTTGAACAAACAAAATCATTCATGCCACCGTCTATCAGTACTCACAGTACTTTGATTTAACTTATCAGCAGTCTCGTTTAAAGTCATCATTTCGTAAGTTCTATGGTCAATACAATGTCATTGTCAGCATAAACAATTAATCATTGACTCAAATGCTGACAGACGTTTTCATTCTAATTGTTCGTCCATTATTTACACACTGAATTGTCCACAGATTTTTCTTTAATTTCCCTATCATAATAAGGAGCACATAGCGGGTGTTACCGGTTGACATTGAATGCTCGCTCCTTCATGACACCTGATCCCACCTCTAATGTTTTGGAGGTCCGTGTTTGCTTTGTTCAAATTTTGTATCGTTTATGGACGTTTGAGCTTGGATACTGTTCGTTATCTGTATATATATATTTCATATATAAACTTTCGTAAAGTTAGAGAATAATCTGTTGAATATTTATTATTTAAGAAGCAATATCGTTTTGACCAAATTATGTTAAGATTATCATATTTTCTTCCTCATTCTAGTTTTTAGCTTTCTTGTCTTCATTAAATAGCAAAAAAAATCTTTTAAGATATGCTCTTATTTCCTCATATGATATGAGTCGTTTGCCCAAAACTCCGCGAAGAATTTAAGAAGCGTCAACGATTATTTTCACTTTCTTCTAACGATTATCTTGAGGGAGTCAAAATTATCTTTGTTTTGCATTACAAAATAATAGTCCAATTCCAGACCCTATACGTCCTTCGCCTTTGTGTAAGTGAGAGATTTGTCTGCTGATGTTGAGTGCTGGATCAAAGAACGGGATTATCTCGCTGTATGTACTTTACTGGTTATCAATCAGAATACAGAATTACGGAAACAACACAATCTACCTCAATATCCTGATTCTGAGCGGCTGATTTGACAGTTTATGGGAATGGCAAGCTCGCACAACTGGCCCCCGTTATCTGAAGATTTAGTAGATTTCAGATCTTTAAGACGGTGCTTTTTAATAATTCACTGCTTACACTTGCGCTAACGTATCGACACCATGACCTTTAGACCTTGAGGAGAAACGTCATCAAAGACCTATGACGTTTTCGAGAGTTCGAATGTCTCATCAAAGAATTGAAAGTCTGTCTGCAAATTGAGGTTTATTTGAGGGCAATATTAGCTAGCAATATCAACGCCCTATAAAAATATACGAATCTAATCGTGTATTTGTAAACTTTAAAGACTGATGTGTAGAATTACGCAATCTAGGGAATCTCAGATATCGGTTATCGTTTATTTACTTATCTCCTCTGTTACCTTCATCGTGTGAATTTCATAGACTAAAAAGTATGTCAGTTACCTAGAACTGTAATCATAGGATTTTGAAAGTGTACATTATAGATAAAATCGGCGATTTTATGAATCAATGAAAGTAACACATAAAAAGAGCGTGGCATTCCAAATCAACGAGTTTTCTTAAGGGAAGTGCAAAAGAAATGGAAATAATATTAAACAGAACAAAACATGGAACGATTTTGATTGGTTTGTTAAATAATATAAAATCGATTTGGCTGCAGAATTCAGTTTATTGACAAACAAGTTGATAAAACAAATCAACACATAGCAAATATCAACAGTCAATATCAATCTAAAATCAGCATTTTGCAAATGAATAATTATCGATACAATGGCCTAGACAGCAACAGCAGTCATATGTCATTAGTTGAATACCGTTTGATTTGTTCATGCAATTAAATTGTTGGGCCATTATATACATACTGAACTGTGACCTATGGATTTTTTTTTTTCGTTTTCTCCATCATGACAGAGAGCACAGAGGGTTGCTTACTCATCAATAGCACCTGATCCAATCTAATGTTAAATTTTTAGAGGTCTGCGTTTGCTCTGATCCTTGTATGTATTGTTTCATCGAATTGGACTTCTGAGTTAAATAACTGTTCGTTTTCTCCTTATTTTATGATTAAATATTATCGAAGCACGTGTATAATTTTTTTTACAAAATTGAAATGTTTCTGCAAGAGTACATGAGTGCAAAGTTATCCTATGTGTGTGGTGTTAATATATATAAGTAAATATAATAATATAATTTTAAAAAAAATTAAGCGAAATGTAAAAGTGAAAAATGACGTTTTATTTATAATTCTAAGTATCCATTGTAATATAATACATGTAGATACAGAAGTCAGAAGAAAATTAACTTCTTAAATCTATTTCTTAAGAGTTGTGCATGTCAATTTCAATAAAATCTGAACCAATTTTAAGATTCCTTTTATCAGCTCAACATGAGCTTATCTTGTGAAAATAATGTGCAGACAGATTATATTGTGATTTCCTTCCAGTAACGACCCTGAATTTATTGGTACGGGGAGAAACAAAACCCTGACAGGGTTTGAAAGCTCTCAGTAAAAACTGCTGATAGGCATGTCAGAGGGGTAATTTGTTTGTACTCTATCTGTTCTAGAACCCCATTCCTTGTTCCTCCCGTACCGGATGATGTTTTTCCCACGTGGTCATAAGAAAAGCGCGCGCTTTGTAGTGAGCAGTGAGGATTATTTGAACATCTTTCCTTCTGTTTAAACATAAAAGGACAATTGACAGCGGCTTTGTTCACAACAGACCAGCAGATCACGTCACTCCGTCGATCTTAATTGGAAAATCAGAGATAAGACAAGTCTTCCTACAAGATAAGATTCATCATTAATCAGACTTAATTATTAATAAGCTCCTCTACCTTCCCGGATCCCGTTACTTAATATTTACACAAATCGCAGGTGCATATTGTATAATTAAATGTGAACAGTTTCCGTTAATTGATCTATATCGCTGAGGATACTGTGTTTGTCGCCAGAAAACAAATCTATGTGGAGCTGTACAGAGGATAGACATCCTATTCCTGCTTGTATACACATAAATATATTAATTACACAAGAAGAATATCGAACTCGCTAAACTCACAAAGTTTGTAAACATAAACGGTTTCATGGAGTTCTTATAAACTGCCGTATGTTTTTCTATTTTTGTTTCCAGTCCCCCAGCTTAACACAGATGCAAGAGGATTAAAACGAGAGCTCTCTTCGATTCTGATGATATCGAGAAATTTTACTTGTATAAAGAGCCTGCTTCGTATTTACACTGTATAAACTGTTTATATGATATGCCAACATTTTAATCGTTGTAATATATACTTGCAGTATTTTTTCAACAACTTTCCATCTTCAGTGCGAACTGCCTAAAAGTCTTTGTGGTTGGTTGGAGGGATTGGGCTGTCGGTGTTTGCATCTGTGATTGGTATATAAGTATATGCAAAGAGACGTGTATTGACAGTATTCGTGTTAATATGTATCGGGCATCTGCTTTCCAAGAAGTAAGCTGAGACGTCATTGGTACATCGCCATCCATCTATCAGACCATGTTATTACCCATGCTACAGTGCGAGGTTTGCTCTATTTCTCTGACTCGTTAATATCAGATGATTCTTTACTTTAGATTTAGTTTTAAATGGAAAGCTTTAGACGTTCGATCTTTGCTCCAAAAACTTCTATTATACCGATTCCACAATCAAGGAGGAATGAAAATAAGATTGTGCTCAATGTAGGAGGTGTCAAGTTCGAAACCTACAAAACCACATTGAAAAGCATTCCAGATACCCGACTATCATGGCTGTCGGACTCCACCGGAAACACACCGGAATACGACCCGATTACGGGAGAGTTTTTCTTCGACAGACATTCCGGAATGTTTCATATGATACTGAATTACTACCGGACAGGGAAACTCCACATTCCAATGGACGTGTGTGGTCCGGCGTTCGAGGAGGAGCTAGCTTACTGGGGTCTAGACGAGAACCAGATAGAACCATGTTGTTGGAACACTTACAGAGCCCATAGGGACGCCCAGCAGACCTTGGCAGAGTTCGAAGGTCATGACCTCGGGACGGAGAGTGATGACGAGGAGGAATCGGCGATGAGGGAAAGATTTGGAATATCCGAGGACTTCGTTGAGGTAAAGAAATCCGTTTGGGAAAGATGGAAAATTCGGATCTGGAATATCGTAGACGAACCCAGAGCCAACAGCTTATCACGTGTAAGTATAATTTAAGCTATCAAAAATTAAACAATGTCTACCTTTAGGCTAAACTAAAAAATAATTGAATAAATAGCAACTTCTAATTTTACCCTGTTATAGTTCTGCATTCATAAGATATCTCCAGACTATTGTGTAGAATTGGTAAATATTCCCTAGGTATGCTAAAGAATACTGTTTTACAAAATATTTTTGTGATCAGCGGATTTCAACTATGATGCACTTGAGTAATTGGTGATAGCAATGTGTTTATATTTACAAAGAAAGGGTTTTTAAGCTAAAGAAAGCACAACTAAATGTATAAAAGAGTTTCCTTGCTTTTGTTAACATGCATTCTAAATCATTAGACAGAAGATAGAGATAGCGAATGAAATTCATAAGGTGAAAAAATAAAAAAAGTATGCAAAACTTGTAAGCAATACCAAGCTTTTAGATAGAATGAATTTTACTTATCTACCACTTTGTTAGATGAATTATTTATTGTGCATTGTGTTAAGCGAAATATATGAGCAATAAAATTTTCTCCAACAGCGATATGTACGTCTAATTACCGGTATTCTTCTGAGAATGTTTGAGGTTTGGTAATGTTTCTTAATATAACGCCCTGTCTGTTTATTTCTTTCATCATATGTAGGTGGGTAACCTTGTCATGCATTATGTACAAAACTCACTGTTTATGTCCATACATTCCTGATCTACTTCGTTAGTTCATTAAAGAATACATAAAATTAATGTCAGAATGTTTTAGGATCAATGTGCATACACATTAAATACAAAGGATTGTGTAGTTTTGGGGAATAAATTCGGGTTCCTGGGAACATTAATAATAGCAGATGTTTAACATATGTACGAATTGTTAAAAAGCAATATATTAAAATTATAAATCTTGTACCGATGTTTCAATTGTTCTAAACACCATTCAAATATATCTTGCTTCTGTTTTGTCGACTATACATGTATGTAATTTCATTGCCAATGTTTCTCTCTCATTCTAAATTTTCTGTTTCAGATATTTGCCATCGTTTCCGTATTTTTCATTATACTGTCCATCGCATCATTCTGTCTGGAAACCCATTCAAAGTTCCGCTACGACATTTCCGGAAACAGTTCCGTAAGAGCCAGAACCATAGTCGAACAGGTCCGGAATTCCCGTCCACACATCATATTTGTTGTGTTGGAGTACATGTGTATGGTGTTTTTTACCTTTGAAGTGACTGTCCGGTTCATTTCTTGTCCAAACAAATCAAAGTTTATCAATGACTTTTATAACTGGATCGAACTGTTTTCCGTTATTCCTTTCTACACTCTCATTATTGCAAATTGCATATCACCGGATTTTGTAATGACTGATACTGGATTGTTTATAAATGCTTTGCGTTTCATCCGAATTTTCCGTATTCTTAAATTAACACGCTATTTCAGCGGTCTGAAAATTCTTGGACACACAATTCGAGCCAGTGCCAAAGAGCTGCTTTTATTATTCCTGGTTCTCATAATTGGAGTTTTAATATTTGGTGTGCTGATTTACTTTGCTGAACAGATTCAAGAAGACAGTTTAAATAGCTTCTCTGACATTCCAATTAGTTTCTACTGGGCGGTTGAAACAATGACAACGCTGGGATATGGCGATATAGTGCCAAAAACAATGACAGGCTATATAATTGGCTGTGCATGCGCAGTATGTGGTCTGCTAATGCTCTCCCTTCCGGTTCCGATTATCGTAAGCAATTTTACACTATATTATTCCCATGCACAAGCCAAAATGAAACTACCTAAGAAAAATAAGAACGTTTTAGTAGGGGCTGCTAATGTTCTGAAAGAGAGTTCCTTTGGTACTTTGACTCCAGCGGAGTGTAGCGGGTCCTCAGTCGGGGATTCCAGTAAAGAATCTCGACGGAATAGTAACGACAGTGCCCTGGGCAGCTGCAATAGTACGGGTAACTTAATTTACTCTTCCATCCAATTCCGATTTTTCCGCACAAGATGATAAAAAGAGAACAATTTTTGCTGCATTTGTATATTGTTTAATGAGGAAGGTTTTCAGATAGAACATTTTTCAATTTTATGATTGCATGTAAAACTCTTAACTAAATTTAGCTTTTTAATTTCAAAGCATGTCTTTTCTTACAATTTTATTGTTCTAAACTGCTTGTTTCTGACTACTCTTTCTACACATTTTGTTATTTTCTTTCTTCAAAGTGCTTTATATGCATGTGTTATTATTCAGAGTCTCCTCAAAGTGTGAAAGAACAGACCGGTATAAGCGTAATATTTACGGATGAAACCCCACCCGGAAACACGTCACCTGCCAGTTCCGGGTCACCTGGACAAAAACGGAAGTTGTCGAACATCAATGAGGTTCCTGGTCGACGTTGTAGTAGTTTAGAGGTTTCAACCCCACCAATGCACAGACTTAATCGTTCTGGTAAGAGTTACGTACATCCCTTTGTTAAGCGCTTTATAATTAAACAAGTATACGGTAACCATCATCTTAATATAATTCATTTTTCTAAAAAGGTGCATGCTTATTTCCAATTTATCGTGTAAATTACTATAACCTAGTTCAATAATTGCTGTGGGTTGTTCAGTTTTGGGTGGTGAGTTATGTCCATCCAAATGATTCTTTTTTTCATTAATTTGAAAGGATTCAACAGCACCCAAAGATGTTTAATCTGAGTTTTCATTTGGTTCTATCATTAACACCTATTGAAAGTTTATATACACTTTCACCTATCAGTGACACCTAAGTATTTTCATTTCTGTATGGATAAATTGTTTATGCTTTCTGTAATAGATCACACTTTTTCCCTAAACTTTTTAAGTGGTCTCGTCTTACTCTGTGCTGAAGATCTCTTGGAATTTCACTGTGTTTATTTTGAGATTCGAAGAAGTTGACGGTATCCTGGGATGGTCAAAACAAACAAATATTTTTTTAATTCCTGCATTTTTTATCAAATTCATAAAATATATTTTTATTACCACAAGAAAAGAATTGATTCATTTTGCTTTTTCCTTCAATTATACCTCATTTTGACGAGTATTTTGGAAAACAATATCCCTTTCTCCTCTTGAAGAACGTTAACTTATATTTTGATAAAAGGACATGTACATGTATAAAGGTAGAAAGTGACACAATTATAGTATTTATTTTTTGCCATAAAGTATGTCTTAGGATATTAAAAAAAAGTTTGGTTTGGGCTAAGATGAAAGAATGTTAAAGGTGAAGATAATGAACAGAGATCAATTTAAAAAAAAATCTATAAACAATAGAAATCAATGAAGAGGGCATAATACATGGACTCCTGGAAATTAAAGAGGTGGGATCAGGTGCCTACGAGGAGTAAGCATTCCTGTTGACGGTTCACATCTGTCGTTAGCACTATGTAGCGATCAGGTAGATGAAACATTCCGTTGTAAAATTCTGTATGAAAAGAAAAGCATAATAACATGAAAAAAATCAGCCAAAATACTACTGAATAAGTTATATCTGTGTAAACAAGGTCATTATAATGACTACAGAATTTACGAAATACCGGCTTAAAACGGGGTATTTGAAATCCCTGCAACATCAACTTATCAGTGAGTAGCATTCCTCGGTTTAAACATAGCACGTATTCATGCAAAGCAAACTCACGAGTAGCAAACATGTTGGGAGACATAAACACCATCAGAAGGTGATATATAATGGAATATTTCTGAATTAAAACTACACAAATAAGGAAAGTATGCAATGGAAAAGCTAGGGTCATCTGTATGACAAGGAATGATATATAATGGAATATTTCTGAATAAATACAACATGAATAAGGAAAGTTTGCGTCGGGAAAACGTTTTTACCCAAACAGAGATCCATTCTTTATTTTAAAAAAACTAAATACGTCTGCTAATTTTTCCAATTCACATTTTGTTTTCCATTTAGAACTATACTGTAAGAGGATTGAAAATCATGTTAGAAAAGAATAATTTTGGAAGACTTAATGAAAACTATAAAAGCAGGCTTCTTATTGAATTGCAAGAAGCAACGCAGGCCATCAAGTGAAATTAGTGAACACAAAAGCCCAGTTTCTCTAAACTCTCACCAATTTCTTACAAATTATTGTGTCCAATTTCAGGCCCGAAGCATTTGAGGATAATGAAAACGACAAACAAAATGACAATTTTTACGTTTATTCATTTTCTTGATGTGGCGTCTTTCGAAATGATTGAATCTTTGACAGCTCTAAAGAACACGCAAAATAGAGATTCTTTACGGGAAAGACCGGACAATCTTTCTATTGAATGGTGTTGGGGTGCTCTTAGCCTTACCTTTTTTTGACTGACTCAAACTAAGTATTGATTGAATTATTGCATATTCATGACCCCTGCTTTCAATCAGTCATATTGATAAAATAGTAAGAAAAAAATACAATTAGTTTAGAATAGTTTTTCTTTTGGGAATTTAGCAGCTTGTTATCAGTGATGTAAATAACTCACAACACATAAGTACTTTGTGTAAGCTTAAATTTATCAATAGCATTTGGCACCTCCATGCCTTAAATAAAACTTAAATGAAGGTTACGGATGAGACATAAAAATGATTTCAAGACATACATACATATATTGATAGGAATCACATTTTAATTAGAACTAGAATTTTACTGAAATTATACAACTATGGAAAACTACAAATACATTTAATAGGAAGGGCAGATGGTAGAGTTATTTTGTGTCTGGATAGTGAATATTTAAACAAAAATGATAAGAACCTAACCTTTGAGGGCAGAGAGACTAGTTTTAATGATAATAAAAAAGATTTGTTAAAATTAATTTTGTAAAAATCGAGGTCATCCTTTTCGTAAGAAGTAATTTTGTGCATTATCGTGTCGCAAACTAAGATAAATATAGATAACTTATTTATTCGTTAATTCTAAAAAGAGATTGTCCTCCAAAAAATAAATTCTTGGAATTTTCTCTTATTTAAATAATCTCTTCTATACAGTTTCAGAAATCGAATTTTTCATCAGAAAATGCTTCGCTTTAAAACTTAAAATATATGATTAACAAGAGGCCCATGGGCCTTATAGGTCACCTGAGCATTATTCAACAACTTTCCAGTGATTGAATTTGATCCATGTTTTAAGCCAGATGCTATAGCATTTACAATTTGGTAATCATAATAACTATACACTTAGCAGTTCCTTAGTTTGGTTACTTAATACCCATAGGCAGGGCAGGGGAACAAAAAATGCATTTCAACAAATCAGAAATATTCAGCAATAATCAGTAGTGCCGCTACCACACATGAATCCTTGACTCTTAGGCTTTGATCCACACATTGCACAATTTTTGGAAAGGCATCCTTGCTTTTCAAAAAAATTTGATTAATACCAAGGAGCACATTTCAAACAATTCATTCATTTTCAGTATATAAGTACAGCCCCCCCCCCTCTATGGTACAACTGACCCTGGGGCCTTGAAATTTACAATTCTTGAAGATTAGGTCCCTTGCTCATAACTATATAGGTAGTTCATCTGCTTAAAACCTAGGAGCAAAGAACAAAATATTCAAAGATTTAATGTTTTTTCACTATACATGTATAATCAATACAGCCCACCCCAACACCAGAATCCCTGACCCTGGGGCCATAAAATTCACAATTTTGGTAGAAGCACTCTTGCTTATCATAACTATGTACTTAGTAAGTTTATTTAATACCCAGAAACAGAGAAATGGATTTTCAAAGAAATAATGTATTTTCACTATATAATCAATAGAGCCCCGCCCTAACACCAGAACCCCTGATCCTGGGGCCATAAAATTCACAATTTTGGTAGAGGCACTCTTGCTCATCATAACTATGTACTTAGTTAGTTTATTTAATACCCAGGAGCAGAGAAGAAGATTTTTAAAGAAATAATGCATTTTTTGCACTATATACTTATTTAGCCCCGCCCTAGCACAAGTACCCCTGACCCCAGGGCCATGAATTTCACAATTTTGGTAAAGGACTCAATGCTGATCACAATCATGTATACAGTTTGACTGCTTGATGTCCAGGTGTAAAGAAGAAGATTTTTAAAGATTGCATTAATTTTAGTGGTTTTGGCCCCACCCCCCAGGCCCCAGGGGGGCAGGGATCATGAAATTCACAATTTTTGTTCCCCTTCACCCATAGATGCTTTGTGCCAAATTTGGTTGAAATTGGTTCAGTGGTTGCAGAGAAGAAGCTGAAAATGTTCAAAAGTTTACGACCGATTGACGACGAACGACGTACGACGAACGACGTACGACGGACGACGACGGACGAAAACAGATAGCAATAGGTCACCTGAGTGACTCAGGTGACCTAAAAATGAAAACGATTCGTAAATATCCATACGCCATATTATTTTCCTTTGTTCGATATGAGCACAGGGTATATAAAAACTTCTGATTGCACACCTGAAACTCAAGGCGTACGTTTTTACTTTTCTTACCTTGCACGTGTTCTATAATTTACATTTTATACCTCTGTTGTACGTGCATTTTTGGTTTAAATTCTGATGCATTGACCTGTGCATTGATGTTTCTATTCTCTGGAATTGATATACTCGGTATGCATACATATGATAATTTTATCGCGATCAAACAATGTAAAGATTGGCGATTACGTCTACAAGTGAGAGATGCATGTTTACAGCTTAACATAGATCGTGAAGAAATCAAGGCTCAAGAAAAAGAGTTAAACAAAAGAAAGATTTATTTACTGAGTATTTTCCAAAATTCAGTGTTAGATATAGACTCCCTATCAAGAATGACAAATTTTAAGTCAGAAATAATTCATATTTGTGCTTGATTTTTTAATTCTCAAAACTCGTATATGCTCCTAAGAAATCTACTGAGCAATGTTGTCTGAGAACTGTTTAGTTGGAATCATTGTCTAACTAAAGTACACCCTAAGAAGGAATTAAGAAATTGTTGTTATATAATTCAAGTAGAGTAGAGGAATCAAATAATGCGAATAGCTTTCTGTCATTCGAGAGTGCAAAAGATGGCATTGACTGAATTTTTGGAATGGTTTATAGTGTACGTTACGTACAGCAATTTGTTTTTCACTAACAAAGCAAACGCCTTTACATCACTCTAACACACATTTGTTTTATTTAAATGTTTCACAAAGTGCCTCCTGTGACGTCATAAACCTTTCTTTACTCATTTCCGGGAAGTTTTCTAGCAAACACAACGTAAGATAGTACTTGCAACGCACAGCAAAATTCGAAAGATTTATCATTAATTGTCATAGGCTGTTAAAAATAGATCTGATCAGATCATACGGAAGATCATACCGAATGCTAAGCTAGAAATTAGATCCATATAACTTTCATCAAGCTCGTTTTGGGGGGATTGTCTTGAAACAATATGTTCTCACGAGGCATATAAACAATATAGCGGTATTTCTTTAGGTGCGATAAAGTGCAGGAATATGTTCAGGGAATTCAATATGCCAGATCTGGAGGAATATTGGAATGAATGTTCAGTTTCCTGTGTACATAACAATGGACATAAAAGATCCCTTCTCCAGCCGGGCTTTTCCTTCATGTTTACAAATAGCTAGTCGCGAAACATCAGGAGTTGATTGTTTTACAAGATGCTTCACATTGGTTAGGGCCATTACCTGGGTATTTGGGAATGCATTAGGTGTTATCCGTCTGTTTTTAGAGCTAAATATCTACACACTGTATAAATCATCAGCATAATCGGTTTTCCTTTGACCACCCTTGAAACGCGAGAACAATTATATCATTCAAAAAAGTAATATGCATGCTGTAATTATTTTTTTCTTGTAGGTGAGATGTAAAATTGTTTCGCAAAGAAACTTTGACATATTTTGGAATTAAATTAAATCAATACATTTCTAATGATTTGATATGTATAGGTTAATTATGTATATCAAACGTATTAAAGATAAATTTGGTCAGTACTGGTGCTTCTAATACTAACTGAACCTGCATTACTTATTTTGATGACCTTGTAAATATTGATGTTTCAGGAACAGGATCTCTGCGAATGACACCTGCATCGAAGCGGCGTTCCATAACTGTTTTCTGAACTACTTTGGCGTCATAATTGCTTGTCAAGGATTGTACTTGGTCACGTGACAACGTCAAATCCATACGGAATACTGGAGTTGCACAAATTGTTAGCAGGTGGATTTGATCGTGGCACAATAGACATGCCATCTAAATTATAATTACAAATCTTGTACTGATAATATTGCTGTCATCGTCCAAATAATCATTACTTTGTTTTATATCTTCCGCACTAATTTCGCTGTCTGTGATAAAAATGTAAATAAACTATCCAATTCAGAATAAAGTTCATGTTACAGCACATAAATCATATCCCCTCTGTTTGTGGTTTTTTATCCAGTTACATCAACTGCGGTAGATTTGATTTTAAAAAATGAAATACTCTTTTTTTCCTATAAGCAGAAATTATTTATAGCAAAGATTAACATCACAGAACTTTATGTCGTTTGAAAAATTAATACAATCCTGAAACAGCATATTCTGAGAGAAAGCCTTTCTAGAAGCAAAAGCTGGTTATATGATAAACTTTAATATTTTTGTTTTTTTTTCTCTTGATAGGGATAATAAAAATATACAGTATGACCATTTCTAGATGTAATTGAAAAAATTAAACAAAAATAAATACATTGTTCAAATGTACAATAGGCGAATCAGTGTAAATACTTGTTTTATCATTCTAATAGACATCACAATCTTGATCTTCTATGAAAAAAAAATCATAAAACCTTACAAACAAAGATTCATAACGGGTTCCAGTAAATGTTCAACCAAGCCTCTTTCTCTACTCCTCACTAAAATATTAACAGTAGTGAAGGAGAAACTTCAAAAGTACTATTCAACAATATATTCGAGAAGTGGTGTGAATACTTTAAAATTCCAAGAACTTTGGGAAAATTTTGAAACCATAAGATTTTACCAAAATCAACAGCGTAAAAACGTACGACTGTTCAACTTTATACACAACACTGTAAAAAAAAAAAAGCTAGTTAAAGGCACTAAGAAGTCTAGTAAATTTATTGTCCATACAATCACTACCTTAAAAGCAGTTTTACTAGGTATTGGGTATATTTACTAGATAAGATTAGTAAATCTAGAATTGATAAGTATGTAAGCTTCAATACGACCCCCGCTTCAAAACTCACTATCTTAGCCAGTAAACTGAAAGATTACTAATCATGACAAACGCTTTACGAGGCACACTAGCTAAATTCACTAGGTTTTTCTTTCAGTGGTTCATTCCCCGCGATAAATTAAAGAACATGATTTTTTAAATCATCGACAGCTGCTTTTTCAATAAAATAAGGAACTCTAAAATTCATTAAATTGGTCATTTACAAAATTGACAAAGTTGACAAAAAGATGCTTTCAAGAGTTTCTGTAGACAATATCTATGTGTTTTCTTGAGCTGGTCTTCCTACCATCTACTGGAATCGAATGGGTTCCACTTGCGCCCCGTTATTAGCAGACCTATTTTTGCATTCATATGAAGCAGATTTTGTCTAAAATCCTTCAACTCGACATTTTGATATATCGACGACGTATTGTCAATTGACAATGGTTATTTCCATTTTTATGTGGATACGATATATCCCGGTGAGCCTGAGATAAAAGATACCACAGACTCAAACACATCTGTTTCATTTTTTGATATTTTACTTGAAAAAGACGTTGATGGTAATCTAACAACCAAACTTAATTACGTATAAATAGAGGATATTCAATGTTTTGTAGTTGAATATGGAATTTATTTCACGAGTGGGACAGGATTTTTGATATTTTCACGAGTGCGAAGCACGAGTGAAAATATCAAAAATCCTGTCTCACGAGTGAAATAAATTCCATATTCAACTACAAAACATTGAATTTTCTGTTTATTACATTATTAAAATAAAATTCTTTGATTCTTCCTTTGCATCTGTCTTTTTGTTACACAGTCATAGGCTCGTGACGTCATAGTTGAGCAGTTGAGACGTCATAGCTATGTGAGGTGAAAACACTGTAAACATGGATTTAGCAACATATATTTGGTAATTTTAACAATTTTATTCGCTGCCAGAGTGGTTTATTTATTTTCATCTATCTTATATTAGGTCAAGGAAGATTTTTTTTACAGCAATCTTCGTTATGGGAAGGGAAATCGAGAGTTTTCCCGCACTTCTGATATTCGTCACACTGTGACAGGATATCATTTTGATATCCTTTCACAGTGTGACAGGATATCATTTTTATTCAATGAATGAATTACAGTATTTCACGGGTAAAAATGTAATAAACGTGATTATTTTAACTTTTCAATCGTAAGTAACTTCCCTTACTTATACAGCAATATACCTTCATCAAATGAATACGTAGTCAATATATGTCAGTTGATTCGATACGCAAGAGCATGATCAACGTATGTACAATTTTTTAAAGGAGGTAAATTATTGACAAAAATGTTAACAAGACAAGAATGTCAGCAGTCTCGTTTAAGGTCAGACGACACGTTCCTCAAATATATGTCTTGTATCTCTTGATATTATATAAAATATTATTCATATGTGTCATTTTCTTTTGATTTCTACATTGTTTTTAAAATGTTTTAAATACTAGGTACACCAAAAATTGTGTTATAGGCCATTTAGAATATTAACCATCAAGGTTATATAAGAAATATGACCCTATGGTATCTTGGCCAAATGCCTGGTAAGGTACCCTATTTTTGTGAGGAAACTTGTTTAAGTACCTATACTTCAATGACAAAGTCTTAGGAAAAATTAAATAATTTTGAGGAACGTGTCGTCAGACCTTAAAGTCATATCATTTTGTAATTTCTTTGGTCGATACAACGACCTTGTCAGCAAATTCAGTTTATCATTGTATCAAATGCTGACTAACGTTCTAATTGTTAGTCCATTATTTTACACACTGAATTGACGACGGATTTTCCGTTATTTCTCGATCATTACAAGGACTCCTCCAAGGAGCACACGGCGGTCCTGACCGATTGGCATGGGATGTTCACTCCTCCATGGCACCTGATCCCACCTCTGATGTTTCGGAGGTCCATGGTTGCCATGTTCCTATTTTGTATTGTTTAATGAACTTTTGAGCTTGAATACTGTTCGTTATCTCCATACATATCATCATAATATACCGTGGATTAGATTTCAAACTGTCTCTTGTTATAATTCACGATAAGTCAGATATGATATACTTGTATATTCTTAAGTCATATTTTAGCTGACTTCATACCAATCGTTAAGTCATTGCTATATACTACTTACTAGTAAGAATCTGAGAGGGAATATTTCGTCTTCTTTATCAATACATAGTGCTCACGACGGGCGGGAGAGGGGCGTTCCTAGGCACATGATGCCTCCTTTTGAATCTCTAGGGCACCGAGTCCTATTACCTTTACACAAATTTGTATTGTTCATGGATTTTTTTTTCATTCAATGCTGTTCGTTTTCTTCACCTTTTAGATCTAGTTATGTGAATAAGATGAAACAATATACGGATACTTTATTTGCCTGACTTTGAGCGGGTGCAGTTGACACTATTATTTTCCACCAAGATCAAGATATACGTAGTCTTTCGCGTTTCAAGCTATGAAGGTGAAAATAAAAAAGAGTGACTGATCTTCAAAAAATCTACAGGCAATATAAATCTCTTAACAGGGAATTCTAAAGGCGTGATCAGGTACGTTGGAGGTGTAAGCATCCCCAGTCGAACAGTTACAAGCGTCCTATATATTAACCTGATAGACAGCGCCTCCATGGTCGAATAGAGTGTAAAAAGTTAATAGTTTTGTGAAATATCTCATTCAAAATACGACAAACGTATAGGTTATATTTGCTTTCAAGGACATAACAACGACCGTAAAATTTACGAAATGCTGACTTTAACCGATGTTTTTGACATCTCTGAACTTATCTGTCAATTGCATGCCTAGGCTTCAAAAGTTTATCCTACTCACAGCATGCTCTTGAATGTGACTACTGGTATCGAATAAGCTTGGAGACCAAAGGACCGTAGGCAGGTGATAGCAGATTACTCCTATATGAATAAGGAAAGTTGACAATGAAAACGCTGACTTTATTTATCTCGTTTGCCTTAGTTTTGTTTTTAGTTGGTCATTCTTGTCTCTGAAGCCAGTAAAACAACAAATGTAGCAGACTTTGTAATATCTTTTATTTCGAATTCAGTGGGATATAACAAATCGACATTTTTCTGCTGCATAATAAATAGAAATACATCTGAATATCAAGTTGAAGGCCATGCAGCAAATTTAATGTTTTTCTTCTTTTCACTTGATAGTTTTCTTCGTAGAAAATATGTATTTAAAAACAGGTCGGTTGATAAAGAAAAAAAACGATTCGTGCTCATTGCAATTCCAAAAATTTATTTGAAGACCAAGATTTCTATAGACTACATAAATTTTGTCAATGAGGACCTCAAACTATCCTTTTATTATCAATTTCATAGACGTTTTGTTGATGACCATTCACAAAATGTGTAAATTTCAAGTTCCATTCCTTTTAAAGTGGTTCTCTATTATATCAAAAAGCTCCCAGCGTATACCGTTTTTAAATCATGGTGTAAGGCATGTATTAATATGGTGGCATATTTCTGCCCCTTGTGTGCTAATTATTTTTCTATCAAATATGACGACATGCAAGATAAATATGTTGACATGCAAGATAGTTATGTCAACATGCAACATAAATATGTTGACATGCAAGAAAATTGCAATCAAATAAATATTATAAAAAAATCTCAAATATCGCCCACATGTGACATCCAACATGCAAGATGCTACTTATTTATGTTAACGTGCAAGATAAATATGTTGACATGCAACTTATTTATGTTGACATGCAACTTATTTATGCTGACATGCAACTTAGTTATGTTGACATGCAAGATAAATATGTTGACAAGCAACTTATTTATGTAAACATGCGACATATTTATGTCGGCATGCAACTTATTTATGTTGGCATGCAACTTAGTTATGATGACATGCGAGATAAAAATGTTGACATTCAACTTATTTATGTAAACAAGCGACATATTTATGTCGACATGCAACTTATAAGTTGCATGTCGACATATTTATCTCGCATGTCAACATAACCAAGTTGCATGTCGACATAAATAAGTTGCATGTTAACATAAATAAGTTGCATGTTAACATATATAAGTTGCATGTCGATATAAATAAGTTGCATGTCAACATAAAAAAGTTGCATGTCAACATATTTATCTTGCATGTTAACATAAATAAATAGCATTTAGCATGTTGGATGTCACATGTGGGCAATATTTTAGATTTATGAAGATTTTTTATGATTTTTATTTTATTACAATTGTCTTGCATGTCAACATATTTATGTTGCATGTTGACATAGCTTTGTTGCATGTCAACATATCTATCTCGCATGTCGACATATTTGATAGAAAAATAACTTGCAAACAAGGGGCAGAATATGCCACCATATTGTATTATTAATTTTCTAGAAGTTCTTTACTATTTTAAGAAATTTACCTTAAGGACTTTTCTCGGTGATTCCGAATCCATAATAGGTAGATGGATCAATCTCACTTTGGTTGACTGGAAGTCTAAGCGTTTTATAATTGTAACAACGTTCATATTTACTAACGACATTATAGTTATTTTTACGATAGTGACATTGAACGTCTCTAGATTGACTTTCGGAGTCACAATTTTGGAGTTGCGAAACTTTTTCCAACGACAAGAATATGCATTTTTAAGTAGTTTGTTTAGATTTACACTTTCACTTAGGCAATGATCTACCTCTCTATCGTTAGCAAGCTAGCATATTCCATTAATCCATCCGTTGTAATAAAGTTAAAATATGGTTTAAGAGTTTATTAATAAATTTTACTTAAAATGACCATAAATGCATTTGTACAGTAGTTTCAAAAAGTACTATACCGATGTAAAAGTTAACAATAAATCCTTAACATGTCATGCGGCATCGATTTAATTTTTCAGAATTCATATGCAAATGATTCAAAATCATGGTGACAAACATATGAGGTTATAAATAAAAGATTACACTATTCACGACTACCTTGTTGAAAAAAAACATAACTGTCCATCAACAGATCCATCTCACCCAGCGGTCCAACGTCCATTTTTGTTTTTGACCGCTCTAACAGTAAAACATTGGTAATGATAGACATTGTAGGTATATATGAACAATATTTAAAAAAATAATAATATAACAAATACATGTATTAAAAAGATATATATGTCCTCAGTCCATTGAATTGTTGGATATTTACCCTTCAAGTCTTCCTATTTCAACTTCTTGAGAAACACAAATTCAAAATTACACAATATGATCCCATATGTATGCACATCAATTACATTGGAACTTTTAACTACGACTTTTATGGACACTTGCTTATTGTAAAAGCTGATTGCGATTTATACTTTGTCGAATGATATTTTCATAATGCTTTGGCATCAAACACTGACGGCGTTCGCTATGTCTTCTTTACTGATATTTTTATCAGGACTATAAATAGTCTCCTTAGTTTCCGTGTCTGGCCCTGTGGACTTTTCTTTATTTTTCACGTGGACAAACCACTTCTTTACAAGGAAGAATAGAATTGCACATACAAGTCCCGCTGCTCCCACTATAAATACCCCCGCCATGTGTTTTATTCCAAACTCCACTGTGGGCTGGCTTTCCAACAGATCACATTTCCTTTTGTTTTCCCACCATCTTTAAATTATAGAATTATAACATTTCTATGCAATACAAAATTAAATAGAAATTAAGAAAACCATTTTCAATACTAATCAGAAAAACATGAAATTGACATAGCTAGATATTCTTTTAATACTTATTTCTAATACTCACTTATTCACTTGTACTTACTTATTCTTTAATTGTGCCATGACAGGGGATTCCTTTACTTTAAGGAGATTGATATTAATATTCGTTTTGAAAGGTGCGCCTTGTTTCATTACAACGCCATGCTCCTGTAGCCTGAAGGGGGTCCCCACCATTTTGGTTTCACATGTCGTGAGTTCTGAGAAGGAGTTAATCATATAATCAAATATAAAGGCGTATTTTCCTTTCTTTACCCTCTCACGACCCTCCTGCGAGGAAGCAACTAGTCCCCCTTGACTCATTTTTTTCCAAGCAGCTCGATAGATTTTATTGTCACTAGTTTTAAAGAAATTCATGGTAGCGGAAGATCTTACTGTTCCACATTCAAAATCGGGGCTATCAACAAGTTCTTCAAGTGATTGTATTTGTTATTCAAGGTTGTTCGTTGTCAAAAAAGCCGCCATGTTTGCTGTATAAGATGATACCGTAATTAGAACAAAGAATAAGAACCCGGCTGTAAGTATTCTCTGGGAAGAAGGACGAGGAGCAAAATCAGTCCCTCGCATTAGAAGTGTTCCGATAGAAAACCACCAAGTTTCCCGAGCCGAAAACTTACGTTCCTCGCTTGAATAATCCAAGCTAAAGTACAAAAGAGACACGCCAACCGACGCACCAACGATTGCCATCCATAATTTCAGAGAAAATGGTTCCATGAACTGGAATATTGAGTCCATTACTTTAGGTTTTGATATCAAAAGATTGACACCTGTAGTCATGACACCAAGACTGAAATCAACATCTTTTTCTCGAGAGGAGGTAATAGAAATAGCCCCCATACCAAATGTTGCATTCTGCAAAGGAAACAAGGAAGAGTTACATAATTGGGGGGAAAATTCCAAATAAAAACTAGAGTAGACCTTTTTATTTCTATCTTAACAGATGAAGGAAAGTATCTTCAGACATACTGTTTTACAGCACATAATAAGAGTGTTGTATATTAAATATGGATTTTCAAAAACTCCAAAAAGCTTTTAAGAAAACAAAATCACCATTTTTTTCAAAAGTTAGTAACGACTTCTCTGCACTTAATTAGACCATTCCTTGAGATAAATGAATAACTTGGCTTTTTACTATCATAGACAACAGATTTATTAAAAAAAAATTGAAGTCGGATTTAATTTGATTGGACAATAACAAAATTACTTTGTTAAAAATTACTCTCATTCAACTCACAAGAACCCTGAATTTGATATCAAAAATATGCCGAAGTTCATCTTTAACAACATTAATAATTCTATGTAGTCTTCGGAGACCACGTTTTCCAACAAACTCTTGAAATTTTGATGTGAACTTATGTATTCTGTATTAGTTGACCTGTTTTTGTATTCTTATGAAGCATAATCTATATAAATCCCTCATGAGAAGACAAAAACACTAGATATGACCTTCCACACGACTCTTAAATACATGACCGATGTATTATTAATTCACAATATTATTTTCATTCATATGCCATCTCTAAATATCCAAGTGAATTTGAAATTAGACACCGCAGAGTCTATCCGCTACATCTGTTTCATATTTAGATTTTCTCTGAAGTGAAAAAAGCCAACTGTTAACAGAACTGTATGAAAACGAGATGAAGCCACCTTTTTATCGTCAATGTTACTTATTCATGAGGTAATATCCCTCTATCACCTGTACTTTGTGTTTATCCATCTCGCAGCTTATTCGATATGCAAGAGCATCTTTCGAGGACAATCGGATTTTAAATCTAGGCCTGCTGACTACTAAGAGATAAGTTGATCTTATGGCGTTTGCAACAACCTCATTTAAAGTCAACATTTCGTAAATTCGTTATACATGTATATGATGACCTTGTTAGCAAATAAATGGAGATAAAGACCAGTATTCAAGCTCAATAGTCAATCACATCAGAGCCTAAAAACATCATAAGTGGGTTAAGGTACCATGAAGGAATAAGCATCCCCCGCCGACGGGCCACACCAACCCGCCGTGTGAGTGGCGTGTGCTCCTTTTCATGATACGGTAATAACAGGAAAATCTTCCTCAATTCAGTATATAAATTATGGACTAACAATTCATATAAAAACGTCAGTCAGCATTTCTCTCAATGATAAATTGTAATTGCTGACAAGGTCATTGCATTGACCATAGAACTTACAAAATGATGACTTTAAACGAGACTGCTGATATTTTTGTTTCATCACCTTGTTTGTCAACAATGTACCTCGTTTTAGAAATTGCCGATACGTAGAGCATGCTCCTACATATTGAATCAACTGAGAGAAATAAACCCCGTACGCAGATGATGAAGGTATATTGCTGAATAAGTGAGGGAATTTGACGATTGAAAAGTTAAAGCCATCAAGTTTATGATCAAGCTTGATTGTTAGATTACAATTAAAGTCTTTTTTCAAGTAAATTATCCAAATATGAATTAAATGTGTCACTCTGTGGTATCTTTTATCTAAAGTACTCCAGGATACATTATATCGACATAAGAATTATGTTGATATTGTTAATTAACAATACGTCGTCGATATATCTAAATGTCGAGTTGGAGGCCATAGCAAGCGTTTCCTTCTTTTCACGTATAAGAGTTTTGACAAATTCTACTTCATATGAATAACGGTTCGCAATTGGTTTCCATGGAAATTCCGATAGATTGTTGGAAGACATAGTCTGACTGTCTCCAAAGACGACATAGATATTGTTAATCAGAAACTCGAGCATCTTTTTAATGTCAACGTCAGAGTACTTGTGTGTACAATCAGAATTTTTTTTAAACAAAATAATCTTGCAAATGACCAATGACAAGGTAAGTTATTTTACGAGTTCCATTTCCTATTGAAAAAGCAGCTGTCAATGATATCGAAAGCCTGGACTCTCATTTATCGTGGGGAATTGTTGTGTATAAAGTTAAAAAGTCGTAAGTTTTTAAGCTGTTGATTATGGTAAAATCTTGTGATTTCAAATTGTCAAAACGTTCCTTGGAATTTATAAGTATCCATATCTGAATTACACCATTTCTCGATTATATTGTTGCATAGTTCACTTGAAGTTTCTTCTTCACTACTGTTAATGTTTAGAGTAAAAAAAAAATTTACTGGAACCCGCGACGTAATTTTGTTTGGAAGGATATTTATGAAGCATCGGGATCTAAAAGATATGATAAGTCAAACTCATTTTGGTTGTTTGGAATATCAAAAATATTCAAAACTAACGTATGATTTTGAAGAATTTCTTCCTCTGAAAGAGATGCGTATAAGTTGGATTGCCATTTGTAGAATTTAATCCAAGTTCCCCTTAAATGCAATTTATATAATGAGCCTTACAAAGACAATGTTGTTACCGGGTACCTGCTTTGTCAGCAGGGACCAGTAAATATATCTACCACTGGGTTGTATTTTGGCTGACTTGTTTCATAACAATTACTAGAACTTTGTTCTTATACTAAATTTGACTACAGATGGTCCGTCAAGATGATCAAAACATAGGGCCCATGGCGAGTGTGATCGATTGACAAGGGCTGCTTACTCCTCCAAGGCAACTTATCAGAACTCTAGAATTTCTAGTGGTTCGTGTTTTTCCCTCTTCACAACTTTTTATAGTTTGAAGATTTTTTGAGTTCAATCAATATTCGTTATCTTCTTCATCCTATTTATTTCTTGTAAAACCACACAGTTCGATATAATTGCAATTATGTTTATTAAGAATTTTATATTGCACTTACAAGCAGGTCTTCCATGGATCTCTGTTCAATTTGAAAATTAAAACGTTTAATTCTTAAAATAGATAACGTAAGATACTTTTATGGTTATTTAAACACAGTAATATGGCACAGAATTCAGAATTAATCAGTTTTACTGGAAAAAAAGATGCACCTCTATCGTGGAATTTTTATTTCTTGCTCTCAAGCATAAAAAATATGCAATATCCCTGCAAAGTGGAATAACTCCACATATTTTTAAATCAATGTTTTCTCCTGTCTGGTAAACAGATGGTGTTTAATTTTTTTCTATATCTTCTGTTCAATATTTATTATTCATTACTTGAATAACAATGAATAAGTATAGGGTGTTAGTTCATATCAATCTTCATTCGCACCATAATTTATACTTTTTTACACATTTTGAAAGGCATGTCTGATTAAATACTCCTAGACAAGAATAAGTGCCTCAAAAAAACATAATTCCTCATACAGGAGGGGGAACAAGAAATAAATTTGAATGTCAACTATGCAAATTTAGGCTAAAATTTAAAGTTATTCTTATATACAATAATTACCCCATCAATGACTTCTCCAACCATTCCATTCCACATCCCTCCACCAATCGGAGACCCGTATTCCATCACGTGATAAATTTCGTATTCGAATCCACACCTTTTGGACAATTCATCCAACAGGTCAATCGTAAACCCCTCGTATCTACTGTTCCCCTTTAATGTGGAGTCATCCTTCAACATCACAAATGGAGCCTCCTGTAATTTAGTTTATGCTCATTTACATTTGTTTCTCCCAAAACTATTAAGACGGGAATGACAACGAATTATTATTACACAAAATTATTGTTACGCCATTGACAGAATAGTTTAACTTTTCTCCAAAACATTCTATTTACCGTTATTTCCAAAACATACGATCGACGAACTGATTATATAAAATTAAAAAAAAATAGGAGAAAATTTTATCCTGCTTTAGAAGTGACCAAACTGTAGTGCATTTAAGGGAAACGTGTTTTATGGAAATTGATAAAAAAAAAACATTTCTATTAAATAATTATTTCAATAAATGCACATGCCAAAACCACGGCTACACGCTGGATGCCGTCAAACAGGTTCTTGGTCCCCTTCTTATGTGGTTCAGACTCGTTCAGCTTCGTAAATCTTACACCTTCCGCATTCGTCTCTGGTGACCATTCTCCGATCTGGAATCAAGCATTTTTCACACTTTGACCGAGATGAGAAGAATATTATTAGAGCCATTACAAAAGGATTTATCAACTTGTATTCATTTGAGACGCGCTAGCACTGTTTGAAAAATTTGTAGAAGTATAAATCGAAAACTTGAAGTGTTTTCCTTGTTTTCCTTTACATAACTCTTCAAAAATGAAACACATGTACAGAAGGGTTTTAAGTTGGACAAACATGTTAATTCGTGGCACATTTTTTTAGTATTTTTTTATGATAATATTCTGTAGATTATATTGGGGAATTCTAAAGTAAATCAATCATGCTTCCAACTACATGTATTAATTTTATTTTTTAATTTTCATTTTTTTTTTATTTTATATTTTTTCAGGATACAGCAGTCAACATTAAAAAAAATCAATCTGTAAAAATCATACAAAAAAGGTGATATATATGTCAGAATTTAAGGATTTTCCATACATAGCTTTCTCCTTCACTATGAACAATGGTAATATCGGTAAAGAAAATTCCCTTTCAACTATAGCCAATGTTCAAAATGGATGAACAATCAAATCTAATCTCTCTCAGGGGTGAAATAAGATGTGAATGCTAAAAGAATTTCAGCAAATTAAAACGCATAAAACTTTCTGACGAATGAATATTACCCTGGTGATGATGTCTTCACCTCCTCCATGACGATACAGATGCAGGGTAAAGTTCACACGTGCCCCGGTGATGGCATCAAACTGAATTCTTCCTGTCTTACCGTCAAAGGAAACCTAAGTGAAAAGCATTCTCTTTAGTATACAATTTAAAAGAAAACCAACATAGTATTTGAAGGACTGCAGAATGAAAAAAAACAACATTGTATATGAAGGACTGCAGTATGAAATATATGGAGATAACGAACAGTATTCGAGCTCAAAAGTCCTTTAAACAATACAAAACTCGAGCAGAGCAATCACGGACCACCAAAATATCTGCCTTTAAAAATGCAGAAAAAGAATCAGATTTTTCCTTTGGTACAAATAGAGACATGAAGATCCATTGCTTAATTAATTTTACCTTCTTTAGAAGATAAATTGCTAAATTAATGTTACCTTCTTTAAACTCTCTAGAAATAGTTTACTATCGATGTCGCTTTGCTTTCCTTCAATAGTCATGTAGTTTTTCAGCGCCTCTATGAGTAGACGGGACACATCATCGGCAATAGCCTTGGTGGGAGACGGGAAATCTTGTACGACATCAAGATACCGGAAAGCCAACAGCTGACAACGGGCTGCATAGTACTTATTGCGATAAATACTGCTCTCACTCAAACTGGACAGGTAAAAATCCTTCAAAGAAATACCAAACTTTTTTATATAAATCTTGGGTTCAAAATGATTGAGTTCAACTTGCTTCTTTCTGTTACATGTATTATAGCAATTCATTCCAAGTTAGTAGGTAGATTAAGGAGACTAAGAAAATCAACAACTTTGCGAGGATACGTCACTGTTTTCCTTTTTTTATGCTTCAATTAAATTATATCTGAGATAAGTGGTCTCTTGTACACCAATTAAAAACGTTGTATATTGCTACAATGTAATTGAAGTCTGAAATAATTTACCGTGTCTAGTAAAATAAAAATCCTCGTTTCATCGCTCAACATTCCAAAAGTCCTCGCCTGAAATAATGAGAATACCTCTTTTTGCTTAAAATAATTGCTTTATTTTTATGAAATAATAAATGCATATTTTATGTAGTAACACCATGCAGGAAACAAAATTGCATGAATTTTGTAGCATCAGATAACAAAATGTCGAATCGTCGACCTTTAATCATTGAGATATAGAAAGCAAACCCTGTTTAGGATGATTCCAGTAAGATTGTGTCGGTATTCCCTGGGACTACACACGACGACTGTCTTTATGTTTAACATCTGTGCAGTCCTCAACAGTTCTGATGCTTGGGTTGCCATTTTGTCTTCATTATATATATCAAGGGAATAGGAGATGGGGGAAATATTGTTATCCATCATCTGGGCAAGTAAATTGTCACATTCTGGAAAAAAAAAGGTTCTTACCATCACAGACAAGCCACCAAGGAAAAACTTGACTATTTCTTTGTAATTAGTAATTTAAACGATGAAGTGAAGTTATGAACAAACAGAAAGCTAAAAACAGTTGCTCTCTCTATAAGCCAGCAGTAAGTCTGATTACTAACAGGAAGTCATTTTGCACATTAGTTAAATTTCTGGTAACAAAGATGTCTTTTTATTTAGTTACAACATTTTGCACACTCCCTAACCTTGGTCAGAAGTTGCGTCGTCTGGTTTCACGACAACTGCTATTTTCAATCCGTAGGCTGTCATCATATCCACAACTGCCATATTTACTTGATCAGCAGGCGGTTTCATTTCCAGCAGCGTTTTCCATGTCACGTGATTTCTCACGCGGTTAACATCTATCCAATCAAATCCTTTGTAATCAGTGACAATGTAGGGTACGTCCATTTGCTCGGCTATCATCGCAATATTAACATAAAATGGACCAATAAGGACACTGAGACTCTTTCCTTCATCAGCTTGATTTGCAACAGCTTTAAAGAATAATTTAAAAAAGGTAAATTTTGGTAAAAAGCAGGGTCGATACACTGTATATCTTGAGATACTACTGAATAACATTCCTCGCAAAATAAAAGAACGCAAATAGACGAATTGTAACTTTGTTGTCATGTAAATCTTTTATCGCTTTTATGTCATTTTTCTTTAATTCTCCTTATTAATAAGATTTTTGTGAATACGCCTAGAAAGATATAAGGCGATTCCAAATTGTTTCCTGTTTGGCCTCTTCCCATTCATCAATTACCCATTCACCAAAAAAACCACGCCAAATATGGTCTGGAAAATTATGTCATTCAAAGGGATTCTTTTTCCTACATTTATTTTCTCATAAAGAGATCTTTTGAGTGAAAAAAATCTCAAGCAACATCAAATAACATTCAATCAATCAATGAGATGCATATTCGTTTGCTTAATCAAGGTATCTAATGCTTTATATTAGGGATGTCAACGAGTACCCGGTTAACCGGGTACTCGATCGAACGTCCGAGTATCGAATACTAAAATCGGTACTCGGTTACTCGGATGTATATTTTTGAATGTGTATAAACTTATTCATTAATGCATTAAACAATCTGTTTTATAACTTGAAATGCTCCTTGCACTTGTACATGCAGTAATTAGGGTTTCCAACGCCTCTAAATGACCGTAATTGCCTGTGACAGTGTTTATACAGTAATTATCATGACCAAGCACCTGTTACCTGGCTTTTCTCACCTTCGGCTGTCTTCTACCCTTATTTTTGGTTTGGTTTAATTATTTGTTTTCACTGAACATCGTTTAAGGTCTAATTTGTTTAAATAAATTAAAATAATTTTGTCAATTCTCCGAGAAGCCGTAAATGATATTACACGTGCGATTGTTGATTGGTTGTGTTTAATTACATGCCAATACAAATGGTTAAAGTAAAAGGCTTTAAAATACCGATTTCCATCGTTTCACCAAACTACAAAATACCGTCCCGTAAAACTATAAAATATACGAGTGAAAAAGTGTACGAAACTCATAAATCCGCTGTTAGGAGAACTTGATCAAGTTCAAGTTGATACGGTACGTAGCTCTGACGACGGATACCTGGACGTCAAACGCAACAAAGAGTTACATAACATTTACGGAGTAGATTTTTTTTTTACAAAAACACTGTGAGCCTCTTATAATTCTATTTCTTGTGTTTATCTGATATTTAAATTGAACTTCAAAAAAATGTTATTTAAATTTCGTCGTAACAAGTGCTCATCATTGTTACAACAAAAATATATTTACGGGTAAACCTCCAATCAGAGCATGTGGTTTTATTTCTATAAGAGTTTACAATGTTTTACAGTCATCAATTTACTTGTTCATATTTATTTACACTTTTTACCGAGTACCCGGGTACTCGATCGGAAAAACGTCCGAGTAACCGAGTACTAAAAATTGACCGATTTGACATCCCTACTTTATATATAAAAAAAATATAAGGAAATTGACAGACTTCAAAGGCTTCGACCAAAGGAAAAAAAATCAGGAATCCTGACCCCAAGACCATAAACTGAGAACATACTTAAGTCAAAATTTAAAACAAGTATAAATTTTAAAAATAATTTTGATAATGAAACAAAATTTACACCAATTATTTGAATTTATATATGTGTTATGGAGAACTGCAAATTTTTAAGCAGGTGCGTAAGCAGAACTCAAGGAATTAAAAATCAAAATTTTGACTTAAGTCTGTTCTCAGTTTATTGTCTCCAGGCCTGGAATTGTTTCTTTGTTTCTGCTCTGGGGTATCAAAAACTAGGGCACTAACTGACGATCTAGCAAATAAAAAAAAACATGGGATGGTCTTATTGATACCAGTCTTGATGCCTTCTTGTATATTGGTCCACCCAAAAGTTTGAATCTGAAGGTCGTCTTTCACGTTGATGTCGACATACTTATTGAAGATACAATCTTTCACTTCCGATTCTGGCGCTGACATGATCATTTGTGCGACATCCTTACGCAGTGTATGTGTAAGCCAAGTTTCTGTGTCGCGAAAAAGAATACCTAAAAATTGAAGAAAAAAATGATGATGACGTATATGTAAATAGCTTTTGATATAAATTGTTCGAGTTATAAAACGGGATTTGGAACTCACCAATATAGAAACTTAACGCTTTCCCGTGCGTTGATTGTTGACAAAGTTGATTGGATACTTGAATTAAACACAACTTGAACAACAAAGAGAGCATTGCTGTATGGGCTCTCATTTTCACAATCTATAAATATATTCAAGTGCAATCGTGAGAAATCGGAATGCATCGGAATTGCATTTAAATAATTTAAAATTTTTCTGGACTAAGGTATAAATGATAGATAAGATTAGTAAGAACACAATACATATACATCTATTATCCATAAATGCAATTAGTAACTTCACAGTAATCATTGCATTGATAGAAATTATGAGTAGAAATAAAGATCTACGAATACATATTGCTATATCCAAGAATTTTATTTCCAAGATATTGGATCCACGAGATATTTCACGAGCATATTTAGTTTTCTTTTGCGTAACATATGCTTTAGAAGAAATTGTTCCCTTAACAACAACCACTAGACATTTTCCTCTTCCGTTAACAACCCTTGATCAATGTACTTAATAAATATTTTCACCTTCAACATATGGCAACTATCGAATCTCGGTACAAATCTAGACTCTTCTGCGTAATGCAGGATTTTCTGCAATTACTGTATATTGATGTGGCATCATAAAAAATATGGTGACAATATTGTGAAAGGAAATACAGCTTACGATTTGGCCTACAGAATTAAGTGTGCACAGGGACTGCACCCGTCTGATTTATTCCACATAGAGATTCTGATTTCAATTATATGTTCTGAAATTTAACAAAATTCAATTTGTATTCTGTCTGTATAATCTATATTTTATCACACTGGTCAGATTAAAAAAAAAATAAAATTATGATTATATATCAAAAGTATACAGCAACTATAATTCAAATTTTAAAAAAAATCTTACCTCGATAAGACAATGAAAATTACGTCATATACAATAAAATAATATATTTTGACAATAAAATCATATATTTTGATTCAGTAGTGATTAAAAATTGAGCAGTGCCGATGTCTATTTATAAATAAAAACATACATAAGTGTGTTTAGATAAAACAAGTTTTAAAATTTACCTTGAAGGGGTGAAACTACGACAGAAAATCGTTTTCTGGGTTAGAAATCATATTCGAAAACACTGATTCCGAAAATGTATGCGCCTAATGGTCCATGTTGTCATTTTGATTCCTGGAAAATTTCTATCCGGGTCTCGTCGAACACAGAGTACGTGGAATGTACATCTATAATTGATGGCCCACAAATGTCGAGGGGGAGTGTGGCTTGATTTTCATTTATTAATATCCCTACAGGGAAATGGCGGAGGACAGCCCAAACCCCTGATATTATCAGATTAGAGTCTGTGAATCGTTCTGTGAATCGACTGTATTTTTCTCGATTAAAAAGAGTGCTGCGGTTGGAATGGTCTGATGGGTCGGGTGTGTTACTTCGTTCTGCTGACCATTTTACTGGTGGACAACGGTCTGGCCTATAATTATTACCTGACTGCAGGTAGGAATCCCAAACTTTTTAAGCATATAATCTGAAATTTACTGATTTTACTTTTGGCATTCAACTCTTAGGATAATTTTTTTAATTAAAAATTTTACAATTCAACTCTCATAATTTTATTTAAATTTAAAAACTTGAAAAATTTTTGTTTAATCTTTTTTCAATAATTTATAATTATAATTTTTAAAAATGTACTAAAAAAAATTATTCATTGGAGAGAGCAAGAATGTCTTCAAGGCCGACTTAGTGCTTTTTCAGCCTAATCATTAGAAGTACCGATTTTTTTCTAAATGTATTATTGGATTCCAAAATTGTGTATTGGGGTTATGGATTTATTAATTAAGCGTCATAAGTAAACAGATATTTTTCTCCGGAAAATTGAGTTCTCTCGTTATCATATCACGTGGCCTGGGAATTCTCTTGGACGAATCAATGAACAGCATTAACGAGTTCGAATTCTATTTGACTTCGGTCACTGAATAAACAAGTGAAAGTAAAAACCTGTGTTAAAATTTGGCGAAGGCATCTGTCATTTGTGTTATAAGAGAAGAATTTGTTGAAGGAAAATGTCCAAACAGTATAAAAATCAGAATTTCAAACTTTACAAAAAATTACTAATTTTAAAACAAAGCATGACATGAAGTATAAACGATGATTCAAATAAATGAAAAATAGAATAAAGCTGTTAGTGACATTTTATTTGAGTTCATTAAATCCAGAGATCATGTATCCCATAGGTGCCAGCGTACTGCGCCTGATAATAAGAGAATACCGGGTATATACTAGACAGAATGTCCTGAAATACCCTGAGATTGCAATAAATTTTATTGATAATTCAATGTCATATTTCATTCTTCATTGTCGTAGTATTTGCAGGTAATAAATTATTCAGTTCTCTCAAATTCGACAGGCTAATGGAGTGTTTGATTGAAATATTGACAGATTATTTCACTACTTTACTTCAGCACAAAAATATATTACCAACGAAATTGTTTAGAAAGTTTTAAAGGAAACAATTTTATCCATTTTTTCCCTAGCGGTTGTCGGTAATAAAGGTTCCAACCGGATTGCCAAATTCCGCCAAACTCTACAGAGACAGAACAATGAGGGCGGTTATTGTAAGATAGAGTTTATACAGCTAGATTACGACCAGACAGACGGAGATGCGGTGTACCAATCCCTGAGTACAGGTAAAGTATGGAGAACAACAGCTCACAGACAAAAAAGTGTTTTATTTTTTAGAATGAATTAAAAAATAATGTATTTTGGCCGTATTTTGCTTGTATATTTTTTGTTAAAAATCCCTGACGTTGGCAGGACTGTACCTACAAACTACATTTAAAAAACCGTTCCTGTTCACTGGAAGATTGGTACCAAACCCGGTTTCTACAATAAACTGGAAAAGTCGAGAAGAAAATGTTAAGAGAAAAATGAAGTTATCATTTGTGAAAGAATTGTTCCATAGTCTGGTTCCGTTTTAATTGTTGGAAAAAATCATCGATTTAATCGAAGGCCGAGGTCAAAAGATCAAAAATCTGGGTACCGAAAGAAAAGTCTTGCAATAAGAAATACACAGGAGAGCCAATGCAGTTACCAAACGTACACCAGTTACGACCACGGTTAAAGTTTCTCAACAATAAGTCAAACTCCAAGGTCAAAAATATATTGCTATCCAAAGAAAGGTCTTGTTACAAGAAATACGTATATGAATTATAAGAACCCTGGCTCTAACCATTTTAAAATCGTGGGCAAGGATAAAGTTTTTTCGGACAAACAGATTTAAAGACGTATTTGTAGATGTAGAATTGAAATATTTCAAACATGATCAGAGCCCTTTACAATACTCATAGTTCTCTTTCTAAGTAAAGATATTCTTCAAAATCACATGTCAGTTTTGAATATTTTTTAAGATCTTAAAGAACCAAAATGAATTTGAACTACCACATCTACATTGGATTCCGAAACTTCATAAAAATCCTTACAAAGATAGATAGCGGTTTCCAGTAAATGCAGAGCCTTTTTCTTTACTCCTCACCTCAATAATATCAACAATAGTGAAGGAGAAACGTCGAGAGTACAGTGCAGCAATATATTCAAAAAGTGGTGTGAATCAAATGTGGATACTTAAAAATTCCAAGGAACTTTTGGACAATTTGAAATCATGGGATTTTACCAAAATCAACAGCTGAAAAACTTAAGACTTTTCAACTTTATACACAACCATGCCACTTGATAAATTTAAGTCCAGGGTTTTTGATATCATTGACGGCTGCTTTTTCAATGAATATGGAAGTCGTAAATTTACTTATCTTGCCATTGGTCATTTGCAAAATTATTTTTTTTTAAACATTACGATTGTACACACAAGTACTTTGAAGTTGACATCAAAAAGATGCTTGAGTTTCTGATTGATAATATCTAGTATGTTGTTTAAGAGACTAGGTCTTCCAACATTCTATTAGAATTTCCATGGGACCAATTGCGCTCCGTTATTAGAAGACTTATTTTTGTATTCATATTAAGCAGAATTTGTCCAGAATCCTTAACAAGAAAAGAAGAAATCACTTGCCTTGGCCTTCAACTCAACATTTAGATATATCGACGACGTATTATAAATTAACAATGTTAACTTCCATTCTTATTTTGATACGATGTATCCCGGTGAGCTTGTGATAAAAGATACCACAGAGTCTGACACATCTGTTTCTTTTGTGTATATTTTACTTGAAAAAGACGGTAATGGTAATCTAACAACCAAGCTCTATGAAAAACGTGATGAATTTAACTTTACAATCGTCAACTTCCCTTACTTATGCAGCAATATACCTTCATCACCTGCATACGGAGTTTATACATCTCAGTTGATTCGATACGCAAGAGCATGCGCTATGTATGAACAATTTCTAAAACGTGGTAAATTATTGACAAACAAGTTAATGAAACAAAAATATCAAAAGTCTCTTTTAAAATCATCATTTCGTAAGTTCTATTATCGATACATTGACCTTGTCAGCAAACACAATTTATCATTGAGTCAAATGCTTGGCTGACGTTTTTCATACTAATTGTTAGTCTATCATTTATACACTGAACTGACGACGGATTTTCCGTTACTAGTATTTCCCAATATGACAAGGAGCACACGGTGGGTGTGACCGGTCAGCAGGGGATTCTCACTCCTCCATGGCACTTGATCCCACCTCTGATGTTTTGGAGGTCCGTGTTTGCTCTGCTCCTATTTTGCATTATTTATAATTATGGAATTTTGATCTTGAATACTGTTCGTTATCTTCATATGTTTCATTCAACATGATCAGAGTCCTCACAATATTTTTTTTCTGTTTAGCCCGTCAGACGCTGAACAATGAATCGGTCGTCGCTGTACTTGGGCCATACATCGATGTCTTCACGTCCATGGCTTACGTCATCACCAAGCAAGCACATCTCATCACAGAGAGATCTGAGAGTTCCGAAGCTTCTTCGAGATCCCTTCCGATTCTGCCAGACTCAAGATCATTGGCTTATGCTGTATCAAAGATTATTGCTAATGCAATGCAATGGAAAAATAAGAATATAGCTTTCTTATCTCAGAGTAAGTGATAATGTAAATGATAGCAATGCCGATAATTTGTCTTTTAAATTCTTGATATCAAACTTTCCCATTAATTTTTTTTACAGATGACTTCTCTATGGTACCAGAACTCAGCCGGAGGGACGTTAAGGTTTGGCCGATCCGTTTACCACCCTACATTAAGTCGGAGGGGGATAAAGAGTTAATGTTGACTCTCACCAGTCTACGTAGTGCTCAGAGAACGCGACTAGTCCTCCATTCCATGGACAGCTCTGTCGTCAAATACGTCATCAAAGCAGTACGTCATAAGTAAAGAATGATGTCAACTTTATTTTCAGAAATATTGACAGTTTTATGCCTTATCGACCTTTTGATTTTTGTAGGCAGAAAAATTACTCTTGTTTCACAGTTCTTTGAGCTGGTTTATAACGTATTTGGTGAGTACTTTTTTGTTGGGAGGTTTCGTGATCAATATCCGAAATTCTATCTTTGTATCCCATAGCCATGAATTCACTTTGCTTGTTTTCTTGATTTTATTAGTCTCCGAAGAGAATTTTATTACCATTTTTATTGGGGAGAAAACATAATATTCATTTAATTATCATATCCATTTACAATTTAACGCTAAAGTTTCTGTACAATGTAAGCATTCTGCACACAGAAGAACGAACTTTACTGCTACCAAAAAAATGTTAAAATGATGCAATTTCTATAACTTTACATTTAATTTGAGTTGGGGGTTGTTTTTTTTTTTAGGATTTTGAGGATATTACCTCCATCATGAATAAGACGGCTGATATCTACGGTCTACAACTATTAGACAGAAACTCGTTATCAACCACCGACACTCACGGTAAATACCAAGACGCTCAAAAGCGGTCGTTACATTATACTTATAGAAAATGACAAAATGAATATTTAAAAAATAGAGTAAAATTTTATTTGCTTTCTAAACATGTTTACATGTTGACAAATTGCACATGAACACACAGCAGTCATTTGCTTGAAAGATTTTTCTTGCATGCCCACTATCCTGGATTCTGGATATGCTTAGTGTAAAGCAAAATGGTTTACGCGAAGAAAAAATCTCAAAATACTTTATAGACAGAAGAGATCACGAAAACCATTTCCACATGTGAGGTTATATTCAGGAATGCAACTTACTCTAGCAAATTACATCACATGTCATTCTTATTGGTATTGACCAAGGTCAAAACTGTTGTTGTCCACGCCAAGTTCTTCACACGTGATAAATGAAACCATTTGCTTAAACCATTGAAAATTTATTACCAAATACATGTATACTACAAGGTCAAATAAGTTTGTACACAAAGAAAGGTGTTAATTGTTACAAGGAATTGCCAAAACATCAAACGATCAAAAGGTGTGGGAGAGGTTAAAATTTTGCCGATGAACAGATAAACAAATTAACAGACAGATGGACGGACAGGGCAAAAACTTTATGCCTACTTTTCAATCTTTAATTGTTGTAGCATAAAAAAATTACAGAAATGGCGATGTCCACCGCTCCAACGGAACACAGATGTTTTGTCATTCAAGGACCCATGGTCGGATAGAAAGTTGTCTTTTAATTTTGGAATACTTAGGAAGTGTTCATACTTTAGTTTGTTTTTATCTCGGTCATAAATTCAGATCTTGTTATCATTTGATAAATCCACCAGGAGTGATTGACCATAAGGATAACGCAGTTACTAATTAATATAATTGCATTACATGGAGTATACAAATGAAATATTCATGACAGTTGGCGGTTTTGTAGTTCTCCCATAGGTATGGATCACTTTGTACTTATCAAAACATTTTCACTGTGCCTTATTGTTTTTGCCAACTAAAAATTACGTGTCTGTTATCTTTTGTATATAGAACATTTTAAAATTATTATTGTTTCTGGGCATATAACATTTTTCATTACTAGTATCAAAAGATATGATAAAATGATAATAAAACGAACAAAGTGATTAGTCTTCGTGTATTTTTATCAATTCGAATATTTCATTTCGAACTTTAATTCTCTATTCTTATATTTCTTTCGATATGGGTTTTGCAAAGAATAGTTATATAATGGTCCAGGTCATATTTGGCGTTTTTCTTTGAATATTATAAAAATTGAGAGACTGTATTTACCTATAGACCTAACTTTTTTATGTATGCTTATCTTCATTCAGATGTTCTTTTCACCATTTTTTATATTGATGAAGGTAGATTATTTCTAAAAGAAATATCGTGAAATTTATAATTGTAAATCCATTGAATAACAATTTTTATTGTTGGAGTGTATAATATCGTTTGATATTTCTTATTTCTTACCAAAATTTTTCTTTCATACAATGAATGTAAAGAAACCGCGTTTATAGAAATGTCGTAGTAAATCTAACTTTGTATACTAGCACCAGTTAAGGAAATTCTGGGAATTTGAACAGAAGTAATGTCACAATAAATCACAGGATTCACCTTCTAGTTTGTTAGGAATACTGAGGCATTGACGGCAGTTGGAAAGGTGGGGTAATTTGCAAAACGAGCAAAAATTATTATCATGCATGTATTACCTTATTCCAACCTCAAAACTCTGCCATACCCAACAATCTAAGACGGTTAATCCTTATATTTACATTCAAATGGGCAAGGAAAATGTAAATATAAGATGTGTTTTGTGAAATTTGATCCCAAAGTCAATACGTCATATATTCGTATGTTGGTACTCAAAAAAAAAAGACCATGTAAACACACATGAAATATAAAAGCCTAAGATCCAACTTATCCAAACTTAGGGTATGCTTAAAGTTTTTACAGATCAACTGATGGACATACAAATCTATAGACGGGCAGGCACAGCAAAAATCTTTTGTTCTCCAATCATTTATATCGGGACTATAAAAATTCTATAAAAGAATTAAAATAGACGAACATTACATGTTAAGAATATCTATTGTCCTCGCTCACTTACACTAGGTACAGGATAACGGCCGAGCCTGGAAAAAAAAACATGCACTTAACCTTTTACTTTGCAGAGTCAAATTCATTTGAAAAAATTTACATCTACTGAACATTTTTTGCCTTTATTTCTTAGAAAACCCATTGCCGTTAATCAGTGCATGAACAACACTAGGCATATCACACGTACAGATTTCTTGTTCAGTGGCTGTTCCATCAAACGCAAAAAGACGAACGTATCAATAGTACACTAAGTAATCTTTTTAATCCTACTTTAAATGATTATTTAAACAGATATGAATAAAAGCAATAAAATGTCTTTCTTTAGTTGTTAGTACGGGAATGAATGTTGCAGCCATTGCAGAAAAAATTTACATAATCCGCTTACGCGGGTTGTGTATTTTTTCTGCAATAGCTGCAACATTCATTCCTGTACTAAGTACTAACAACCAAAGAAAGCATTTTTTGTTTAAATATCGATTAACACGCTTCGTTTTCAAAAAGTTATAAAAGAAAAATAACCATAGCTGAATACTTACATAATTGTACTGTTTATCTCCATGTTTCCTGTTAATATAAACATTTATATCTTATTATTTTTCTGCAATACTTCTCTTACATTTTTATACCTTACTGTATAACGGCCACATACAGTTTATGAAGAATATACAGCTGTTCATGTAACTTTAATTCATACCCTGTACACTGTTTGGTATCTAGAATTTTATGCAGTAAATGAACAGAAATTAGTAATATGGATTTCAGTGTGTTTTCATACAAATATAAAAGTGTGTTCACTCTTTGAAATTTACCGGACTTTTTCAATGTAAACACTTACTCTGACTTAAAGACTCTGACTGTACGTCAAGGAGCATTCGTCTTCATTTCATAGTCGCTGTGTCGAGAAAAAATCTATATTTTTGAAAATTTGAAGGACCAAACAATCGAATAAACTGCATGTACTACATGTACTTGTTTCTAGAGAGATACTCAGTAAATCTTCTAATTTTCAGACGCCTTGGAAGAAGCTGTGCTGAGTGATTCTGTGGCTCTGTTACGTCACTTCCTCCAAAAGAAATATGAATGTTCTGAGGAACCTCAACAAGACGTCAACATGAAGGCCGGGGATGTGTTAGAGTTTGTACACGATTTGTCAAGTGGCAGGGTGAGTCTAGGAAGTATTTATTCAAAAAAAAGTTTCTAAGGGTCAATATTTGCATTCATGGTGGCTGCTGATTTTGCTGTAACTTGGTATGTTCGAAATTATTTGATAGTTGTCTTGTGAAGGTACCGAACTAATCATTTTTCTTTACTTTTAAAATTGTTTTTAATGTAGTTTGGAATATAAAACTAAGGTTCCCTTAATATGTTTCTGTAGATTGAAGTATATAAAACAAAAAAAAGGTGTTATTAAAGATTAAAAACTGTAGTCCACTTTAGGGTTTATGTGCATGTTTTGTTGAATACGTAACTTTTTAGAGTACGCCTTACATTGGAGCCCTAGGCCAGTACGTTTGGACCAATACTAGCGACAATACAAGCAAAATGAGGACGCAGTATTCGTTTGGAATTATGGGATATAACGGAACAACTACAAAGGTTTGCAACCTCATCATATTATTTTTGAAGATTAATGACATTGATTTTTTATTCAAGTAAGTTGTAGTCCTTCAATTAAATTTCAATATTTGATGTCAAGAGTAGATCAATCAATCCTTTATTGATCTATTTGTAGATAGGCAACTGTTCCTTTGTGGGGAGGAACGTGACGATTTTAGACACTAAATTGATGCCTGCCCCCGACAAAAGTTTGGATAAAGTGCTGGCGGGCCAAATGTTTACGGTCATCACGCGTGTTGTAGGTGGATAAGTCAATTCGAAAAAATACATACATGTATATATTATTTTTAAAAATATGACAGTAGAACCTATAGAAGCATTTTACATCAAAGAAACTTTGGTGTCTTTTAGAATAGTATCGTCAACCATTCTATTTTTGTCGTAAAGGGGATTAATAATATTGTCTAAAAAATTTATCTATTGACCTAGAGGTAAATGATTTACAACCAAATATTATTGATGATAAAATTCTGAAGTAATTGATGCATAAATAATTCATTTCATAATGTTTGGAAGGAACCGCCATTTGTGCTGAAAACAGGGGTTGGTCAATACGAAGGGTTTTCTGTTGATGTCTTGAAAGAGATTGCGTATATGATGAACTTCAACTTCGAAATAAAGGAACTGGACAGTTTTACAAACAACAAGAGCGATGTTACAGCCGACTGGGACACCATTATAAAACAGCTTATTGTAGGGGTAACGAGACTCTTTATTCTGGGATAACTTTATCTTGTAAAAGTATTACCTACATACATGTACTATTAAAAAAGGTTAAGTTTTTTTTTTTCAACAAACGTCTTTGCTGAGTGTAGATTTTTCGTCCAAAACAAAACTCTCTATTTTCATTAGTCCTAGATTAACAATAATTGTGATTCTTTTCTAAACAATTGATGAAGATTCTGTTGGTTTTTTTTCTTCACAGAATGCGTCTATGGCGATTGGTTCCTTGGCAGTTAAGTCAAGCAGAGAGGAACAAATATCTTTCTCCTATACAATTATCTCGTCAACCATCAGCATGCTCTCAAAACGACCAGTCAACTCGCCCGTCCTCTTCCAGTTTCTGTGGCCATTTAGCTGGCAGCTCTGGGTAGTTATTATTGCCTTCTACGTCGTCGCAGGTGGGGCACTATGGGCCATGAGTAAATATGACGTCACTCAAAATGGTTCCGAGCAACAGTTTAATTTGAAAGAGAGCATATGGTACTCCGTCAACCTTTTCCTTGGAGGTAATTCCTTAATTTGCTATCATTTGTGATGTGCTTAACAGCAATTTGTCTAAAAAACGTGTGAGATACCAATTTAATATGGTTTTCTCTACATTTATCATAAATAAGGGGGCACAGAGTATTCTCCGCAGACGACATCGATGAGGACGATGGTGGCATTTTTCTGGTTCTGTACGCTTGTGATCACTGCTGCCTACACCGCTAACCTGGCAGCGTATCTGACCCTACAACAACAAGACACACGTATCAAGACGGTGGATAAACTCTCTAAACAGATGACCGTGAAGTACGGGCTGCAGAAAAACAGCGACCTCATGCACTTCTTCAAAGATTCCTCGATGGATCCGTACGAACGAATGTGGGCCACCATCAAACTGGAGGAAGAGATCCGACTAGTTCCGGATAGAGAGACTGGTGTTAGAATGGTTAAAAATGGCGTGAACGGAAGTGAGTTCATATTTCTTGATTTGGCCAAAATAAACGAATACACGGCCTTACAGAGATGTGATATGGAATCGTACGATCAGAATTTCAAAGAAACTAAGTTCAGCATGGGGTTTCCAGATGGCGCTCCGTATAAGGACGATATCAACAGAGCCATTTTGATTTTGAAAGAAAGGGGCCGTCTTGATGCTTTGATCGACAAGTAATGACATAAATAATGCCGAAATATTACATTAAAAGATTATTGAATTGCTAGTTGACAAAGTACCTTAATTCTTTAAAATCAATTATCAGCATATTTCTGACCCAAACCAAACTTGTAACACATACTTTTTTCTTGTAGATGGTGGGCGATTCCGCAGACAAGAGAATGTGCGGACTACATCCGACCAGAAGACATGAAGAAGCCGACAGCGGAACTTGACCTTGACAACATGCTGGGTGTGTTTATCATCCTGATGGCGTGCGTTAGTCTGTCCGTCATCATCGAGGTCTCCAAGAGAATCAGGATGATCTTCAACGGGCGGAGGAAGAAAGTCTGAGAATAATGGCGACTTCTGTTGGCGCTGTAAAGCTTGAAATTGCGAAGGCACTATCTAGATTGTCGTATTTTTTGTACTTTTTGAACAAAAGAAGTCAAATTTGGAAAAGATATATAAGATGAAAAGGAACAGCGAAAGTATAAACTGTGAAAGTGGGTAAAGTTATTGATGTTTCTTATGAAGTACACATCTGTTCATTGAACAATAAACGACTGTAACATTGATGGAGTTATTTTGAAAGTGGAGTGCAAATACTTTCATGATATCTTGAGTCTACTTATCTTTTTATTCATTAATTTGCTTCTACATGTAACAATATCGATTCGAAAATGTAATTGAATTTATTTCATATACACGTACATGATTGTGATAAATTCAAATGAATACTTTTTGTAAAATAGGAATGACATATCTATTCTTTTATCTTTTTTTCTGAAGTACTGAATATTATTAGATTTGATTATTCACTATTTTGGTCCAATTTGACCATTTTCAAAATGTTAAATGTTTATAAACATACAAACACACCCTCCCATACATATATTAACACTTGTCTCTGATCTTTAGTTTTAACAAACGATGAATTCATTTTAAAAATTAATTGAACCAATTTTTTTATTCCTAAATTTTATAAAATATGTTGATAAGGAACTCAAAAGTCGATAAGAACAGTACAAAATGGAGCAAAGCAAACACGGACCGCTAAAATCAAAGGTGGAAAGAGGTGCTATATGTAGAAGTAAGCAACTCAGCATCCCTTAAGGTAGGATTCTTCTCATATTTCTTGTATTTAAAAATTAATGAAATTTTCACAGAATCAAGAAGACAATATCAGTAAGTGATAGTATCAGTGAAATTAAATTTGACCGTTTTATATTGGAGGCAAGGTCATTATCTTTTTCCTTGACATTAAGAAAAAAAAATAACTGTTGCCAATCATGTGATACCTACTTCTATTTCAAAAGTTTAATGATTTTTCTTTTTGCATAAAAACATATTACTATATTGGGCCTATAGCATGATATTATCAAATTTACATAGATAATTTAACTTAACTGGATATTGGCTAATCCGAATTTTCTCTGTTTTTCTTAATTTTTTACGATATATTAGTTATTTTCATATGCTTTCTATATTTAACTTTTTCTTATTTTCACATATAATAAAGTAGTCTTATAAATGTACAAAATGATACAAAAACAAAAAGTTTTGATCGTTTACTAAGAGAGAAAAAATACTTTTTATGGATTTTTGGCTCAAAACTGCACTTTGATAGGAAGCGTTTAAAAGCTAATAAAGTTTTAGTTTGTTTGAAAAATCATATTTATTTGATATATTTTAAAAGATTAGTCCCTCATTATTAATCTAACTTACATTTGAAATTTTCTCCAAGTCCTCATTTGTGTAAAAATTACAACTAAATTCATTGTTCTATTATAATTTTGAGAGGCAGAAAAGAAGATATTTTCATACGCCACCATTCCGCCAAAAATATAGTTCCTGCTAGTTTTCAAACGCAGTTTACCATTTCTATTTAAAGTTGTACAATTGTGATGAGGAAAGAAAAATATGGTCTTTAAAATTCCTTACACCTCAATGTATAAGACATATAAGCAAATATACTTTAAATGTTTCATCTAGTCAGAAACCAGAGAAGAATCCTACCTTAAAGTACCGAATGGTCACACCTTCCAGCGCTTATCATGAACGGACATACAGAAAAATCCGCACATCAGCGTGTATATAATAATCTAACAAATTGTATAAAAGGTCAGTCAACATTTGATTTAATGATAGACTGCATTTGCTACATTTATCACATTAACCATGGTATTTGAGAAATGTTGACCTTAAATGAGACGTTTTATTTTCTAGTATTCTTAACTTATTTGTCGATAGCTTCTTTTAGAAATTGTTACACGTATTTACAGAATGATCTTGCGAATCAAATCAATTGGGAGACATAAAACCCCATATGCAGTAGTTGATGGTACATTATGATTACATAAGAAAATAACGAAATAAAAGTTGAATCGTGTTTATTATACCGCTTTTCTAGTAAAATATCAAAATATTAAAGCTATGTGCGAGACGTAAGAATGAAAACGAATTATTATAGTGCTCAATGATACTAGTAATTATAAATGTCGAATTGTAGGCCACAGCAAGAGATGTCTTTCATGTCAAAGTGCATCGTCGGAAACCCACGGGTGATCTCGTCTTTACTTATCCACCCGTGGGCAAACTCGCCGAAAAATCGTCGTATGTAATTAAATATGCATGGGTCATTTGATTGGCCGCATTACAGAGTCGCGATGCGAAACAACGAATCACAGTTTACGTTACGTATGCATGTTCGGCAATGCCAAAAACACGAAAAACTCATTCCGCATTCCACAGCTGATAAATCCACTCACCGGTGCATTTTGCAGTTAGAAAGAGGTACTCCTTCATAATATCTGACGGATATTAATGTCAGTGACCTGTACGAATTGACTTTCATTGTTTTAAATCAAGCTTTGCACGTTTTAACGAGCGTCAAAATATTTACCATGAATAGCAAAGTTATAAACGTATTTTTCAAAATTGAAGAGTTCCAACTTTCTGATTGGTTGACTAAAAACAACAAATTAGCATATTTTACGGCGAAATTTCAGCGAGTTTGCCCACGGGTGATAAGTAAAGACGAGATCACCCGTGGGTTTCCGACGATGAGACGAGATCACCCGTGGGTTTCCGACGATGGTCAAAGTGTTGGATATGAATTCTTCATATGAATACAAAAAAAAGATCTGTTGGTTACGGGCGCAATACGCATAAGAATTTAAACAGATTGTGAAAAGACTATTTAGTAATTCAAATTCATTTTGATCTGCTGCATTTATGGCTTCATATGCTGACACACCTGTTTTATATTTTGATATTTACCAGAAATAAACGTTATGAATGGTAAAATAAGAACAAAGCTTTAAGATGAAATTGATGACTTCCAATCGTCAACTTCCCTTAATTATGTAGCAATATAACCTTATCATCTGCATATGGGTTACAAGTATATCTCTCTTAGTTGAATTGATACGAGAAATCATGCGAAAAAAAAAACGAGGAAAGTTATTGACAAAGAAGTTGATGAACAAGAATATCAAGAGTCTCGTTTTGCAAGTTCTATGGTAGATACAATGATATGTCAGTAAATACTATTTATCATTAAGTCAAATGCTGATGGACGTTTTCCATACTTGTTTGTTAGGCTATTTTTTCCACACTTAATCAATTGACTACGGGTCAATTTTTCCTTGATTCTCCGATGATGATAAGAAGCACACGGCTGGTATGGCCGGAATGCAGGGTATCCTCACTCCTCCATGGCACCTGATCCCACTTCTGATGTTTTAGATGTCCGTGTTTGCTCTTTTCCTGATTCATATTGTTTGAAGTAATAGTTATTGTATATTTATTATGGTGTATCCTGATTTATTTGGACGAAGGGCGGTGACGAGTGCGAAGCACGAGTCTCCGCCCATCGTCCAAATAAATCAGGATACACCATAATAAATATTCAATAACTTTCTTGTATCATGGCCAATCAAACGTCCTATCACAAATAATATGCATGATTTTTAATTACACCAATAGAAAATGTAGTTTTTGTCAGGTGACGGCATGGATAATCTCTCCTTCCTGCCAGTATTTTTAATAAACTCATTTTACGTTTGTGTGTTCATGAGAAAGGACGTCGGATTGCAGCATCCCGTCGTAGTTTAAGCACGGATTTCTTTTAATGAATATCACAAGAAAACCTTTGGATATCAAACAGGAAAAATTCGAAGTTAAGAGGGAAAATTCAGATGCTATTCGAAAATCAAGAAAAAAGATACCCGTTGATCATTTGACATATTTGAGAGCTGTCGCATTCACTAAAACGCCGTGTCTGGGTCAACTTTGAATATTTGCAGAGTTCCGTAAAAGAATTTTGTAGTTTGGGATACGCACTGTAATTTATGTGAAAGATTTTTATTTCACTTGCAGAAATTTAGCATTTGTATAGCCCATTTCATTCTGTAATTCAGATTCAATATACATGTAATTTAGAATGATGAAATCGCCTTGGTGTTCAATAATTTATTAAAACGTACAACATTTTGGAAAATCACCAGTATGACATTTTTGACATATTTTACCACAAAATTATTGATAATCCCAAGAAATTGTTGCAGTTGAAAAAAAACAACTACAGTTGTTGTCTGATCAGCATTGATATTTTAAAAATATTTAATAGGCCCCTACTCGCATTGAATTACATATTCAGTCAACAGTGATAATTTAATAGAATTGATGTTAAGTGATGGACTATCCTTTATCAAAAATATTATGATCTTTACCAAAAAATGACAACATATTTTGTGGTTTAAGTATTGAAATAAATAATGAACTTGAATTGGACAAAAATTAACCACTTGCAAGCAATTTTACAAAATGCTGTTTTCAGTAGTTTATATAGAGAAAAAATAAAATTATCTCCACTTTCGGCACAGATCTGTATTTATAGAAAGAATTTTTATACTTTTTCATTTAAATAGAATAACAGATAACAGATTTTTCAAACTATGAAAAAAAGAAAAAAAAAAGAGAAAATGTGAAACCGCGCAAGGTATTTTTCATCCCAATGAGTTATCGAACTTGATACCGCTTTCGGATTTACTAATAAAGCCATGGGTTCCGAATGAAGAAAAACAAACATGGCGACTTGTGAGTTGGCAGATCATATGATAATCAAATTATGTGTAAGTATGTCTTATATATGCACAACTATGTGTAAAGTCACTGTAATTACGGAACAACTGACAAAATTCGACATGTTTCCTTTGATAAAACTGCCTTTAAGAAGGTGGCTTGATGTGTCTTCTCCTGAATGACGAAGGAGTTAAGGACATGCATCTCAAACTGCATCTGTGTATGTGCAGTTTAACTCGGGTTATAAGTATTTAATCCGTAGACATTGGACATTTTGTTGAAATGAATTTGACATGCAAATTTTTAGATTCAAAAACAACACTCTATGAGCATGTGCTGCCTATGCAGAAGAGCGTGTTTTGTTTTTGTGTCATATTTAGCTTTGGAACATGAATGTTAAAGTCATGACTTAGTTAGGCGATGACTAAGGATTTATTTACATGTGGAACTTCATATTTATCAAAGTATAGTGTTTTATTATAAATATGCAAAAAATAATACATGTATATGCAAGGAAGGGAAGTCTTGTCTGTAGATTTTGTTAAACTGACTACAAAATAAAAAATTTACTAATCCACACTTTACAAAAGTTGTTTCCCTTTGCAGGGTTAACCAAAAGGTCAAAAGTGAAAAAAAAAAAACATTTCTCCTCTTTATGCTATGATGAATCCACTGTGTTTAAATTTTTTCTTTGGATGTGTGGGTAGCCCCAACAGGGGGCAATTTGTATACACTATGCAAGGATTTTTCCCAGTCAAATAACAAAGTTACAAGCCTAAAAACTACAAAGGGTACTGTGAGGATTCTATGGGTTTATCCCCTAAGATGGTGGCCAAGGGACATAGCTTTCGAAAAGTGTGGGTTCAACTACTGTAGATCACTTTATTTTCGCAACACCTTATTTTTGCGAGATAGTCATTGACTCTTTATCAGCAAGACAAAATTTTCACGAATTGTGGTCATTGCTCTATATAATCTTATGGAATTCTATTATACGTGAGAATGAAATTTTCGTGAGCATACCATCTCGCGTAATTACGCGAAAATAAAGTTCTCCCGAGTAAAAAGTGATTTACAGTATTGCAACCAAATAATTTAGCAGTTTTCTCTTTTACATTTCAGGAACTGTAAAGAAGACCAACTCTGATTAAAATGTTTAAGATAGAGTCTTACATCACCCCACTTTTGATGGGCTATGTAGATAAGTATGTGAAGCTACGACATGAAGATTTTCAGCTGTCACTGTGGGGTGGTGATGTGGTCCTGAATAACCTTGACCTTAGATTGGATGTCATTGAGAAGGCCATACAGCTTCCAATCATCTTCAAAAGTGGCCACATTCATGAATTGAGAATCCATGTACCTTGGACAAAACTAGGATCTGAACCAATTGTTATAACAATTAATACAATAGAATGCATTTTGAAACTGAGGGAATCTGCATACAGTGACACAGCAAGTTCTCAAACACCAGAATTAAAGAAATCGCGATCATTCCAGGCAAAACAAAAACAAAGACGACACCAAGCGGGAGAAGATCTGCCACCAGGTTACTTACAAAGTCTTATGAATAAAATCTCCAACAATGTCAGTATAGTTATAAACAATCTAATTGTGAAATTTGTGGAGGATGATATAGTATTATCCATTAATGTGAAGTCGCTAGAGTGTTTTAGTGTGAATGAGTTGTGGAATCGAGCCTTCATTGACCTGTGTCCCCCAGAGCTCGCCCTTAGGAAGTCTATCAATCTCTCAGACCTGACAATATGTCTGGATAAGTGCGACAGCAGTGGGAAGATAGAGAATTATCAGGACCCCATGGTATACAGGTGCTCTGTCACTGGTAGAGTCTACCTCAAGTATGACTCAATCAATGCGAAGTTCCCTAGCATCACTAAGTTTGACTTGTTTTGTGAGACTTTGGATGTGTCGCTGACTGACACTCAACTGCCATTGTTTTTCCGCTTGATTGAGCTTTGTTTAGCATTATACTATGGCACTCTTGAGTTTCCAAGCTCGGTAAATGAGCAGGAGTCAAGTGTGAAGAGCATGGAAGGAAGTGAGGACAAGAAAGACGAAGGTGAAGGTCATTATTTGATCAGCATTTGTACTTTGTTTATTAACCTTTAAATCTCCAAGAAATAGTTATGGAATTAAATAAGTAAACTTTCATTCTAAGGATATAATCACATGAAAAAAATATTTGGCCATGAATATAGAATCATTTGTTTGATATACCTTAATTAACTGATCCATTGGTATCACCCCTACCAATCATAAGGTTTATCATTTTGTTGTCTTCACTGTCCTTTGCATACAATGTTTCAAAACTACAGCAACTTTCAGTATCTAGTATGGTTTAATTATGATTATCCATATGTTGGTATACAATTTTAAAAAAATTCACTAAAGGAGGCTACCCACTGACTTGAAAATCAAGATCAGGGTACATCAAACAAACAATTTTTTAATGATGGCCTTACATACTGTGTATAACATTTCAGATGAAGATAAACAAAGAATGGAGGATCCAGAGAATCAACAGAGCTGGTCCTCATGGGCGTGGTCCTATGTCCCCCAGATCCTACCTGCGGGTGAGGAGGATTTACAGGCCGAGGAAAGGTCCCCAAAGAAGAAACCACCCCCAGCTGTGTTAGCTGTAGGAATGTATGCCCACAAGGCCTCACTGACATTTAAGGTATCAAATGAGCTTTTAATTTAAGAAAAATGAATTTTAATTAAATAAAATATGTCTAAGTAAAGGATCACATGTTACTAAATAATTCTTTGCTGTTGTAGCTGACAGAAAAGATGAGAGAAAAAGTTCACTATGGTCCTCAGAAGATAGCATTCCGACCCTTTATGTACATGGAGGCTGAAGGAATAGGGGTGGACATTGTGATGAAGGGCCTGACTTTCTTCAACGTCCAGTTTGGGATCAGCAACATCAGTCTGGAGACCAGGGGCAACTGTATCTGTGGGGCAGATGATGGCGAGGATCAAAGGGTGAGGATCTAGGTTATCAGAAACCAAAGAGAAATGAATTTGAATCATACTTCATAAAGAAATTGAGATAAAAGTCTTTTCAATGAACAAATGATGATGAAAACTGAATGATTCAATTATTTGTAATGTTGACATTATATCTAATTTATCTATTATACTGGTACAGCTACTTAATGATCAATGCAATTATGTTGATATAAGATCTTTGAATGCACCAGATTCTGATATTCACTGTAATTAAAGATTTTTTAAGCATAACAAAATTGGATTTTAGTCACATTGGGATTTATTATACATTACTATTATTAATGAAATCTAGAGATCAAGTTGATTTTGAATAATATTTTTTCAACAGAGCAAGGTGATTGTAAAGGGAGGAGATGGTCTTGCTGACAAGGTCGTCAATTATTACAGCAGGTCACTGTTTGACCTTGGTTGTCCTGTCAACCAAGGTCAGGTATTGACCTGGACCTTTGACGGACCAGAACACTTACAGACATACACTGAGCAGGCGGCCATGGACAAGTTTGGGGTGTTTTTTGTGGATTATCTGTATGTGATGCAGCCTTATGAGGAATCATCTCAAATGATTGGTAAGAATTTACGGGTATTTTAAAGGCAAGAAAGAAGTTAAACTAAGTTTAACATGAAAGTAAATATTCTGATGAACTTTAAAGTTTTCTTTGGATTAGTCTGGTTTGAAATATATAAACAAGTATATGCCCTGAAATTATAAACAAGCAGGAAATATGACAATTTTGCATGTAATTTTTTTAGGGCTTTTCATAAAACTTGTGGTATTTGATTATATCATTTTAAGTCCAGCAAAAAAAAAATCAATAAAAAATGCCAATATTCTCTATCATATACTAGAATTTCAGATTGTTTGGAGGTACATATTGTAGCAGTCCTGAATTTACTCTTGAGCTTTTCATTTCATTTTATTTTTGTAGGGAGCACCTCCTCAATATCTGAGGGTGAGGAGCATGTATTCCTCAGGGAGAACTCCTTAATGAGGTACATTGTAGGGAGTTGTCATTTTAACATCTCCTCCTCAGCTGTCCACAGAGTCCAGAGGTTCATACAGGCAGCTCAGAACCACAGCTACGAGCCTTACACTAAAATTAAAGAAGGTATGTACAAATACTGGCAGCTCAGAACCACAGCTACGAGCCATACACTAAAACTAAAGACGGTAGGTACAAATACAGGCAGCTCAGAACCACAGCAATGAGCCATACACTAAAACTAAAGACGGTAGGTACAAATACAGGCAGCTCAGATCCACAGCTACGAGCCTTACACTAAAACTAAAGACGGTAGGTACAAATACAGCAGCTCAGAACCACAGCTACGAGCCATACACTAAAACTAAAGACGGTAGGTACAAATACAGGCAGCTCAGAACCACAGCTACGAGCCTTACACTAAAACTAAAGACGGTAGGTACAAATACAGGCAGCTCAGAACCACAGCTACGAGCCTTACTCTAAAACGAAAGACAGTATGTACAAATATAGGCTTGTTAATGAAATACTCCTCAGGACATAAACTAGTACATGTGTATTAAGATAAATAACCACAAAGAGGAAATAGTTAATTAAAAATGGAACTAATGTAATTTATCTGTAAATCATCTGTAAAGGAGTGTTTAACATTGGAAGGGGCCTTTCTTTTAAAAACTGTAAACAATTTAATAATATGCATCATTAAAATTCTTAATATGAAATTCTTCGTTAATAACTCAATAACATAAGTTTTTCCTGTTTTTCTACAGAGGTTGTTGATGAGCAGAGACCAGCCCCTACAGAGGCCCAGGTGTCATCCCTGGAGAACGTCCTACCCACCCGAACCCAGCACCTGACCATCATACAACCATTCATCTCCGTCTACTACGCTCAACATGAAAACTGTGATATCTCAAAGAAATCCTACAAAACGGTTCATAAACCTTCCAAGGTAACCATACAACATTTTTTTTTTAAAATGTGTATATTTTTGTGAAGAAATTGAAAAAGTTTCTAAATTGTTTCAAATAAGAATTATATATTCTAATTTGAAACAAAAATTGATTCTTTCCCTTAATTTATGATTTTTTTTTACAGGTTTCTAAAGAAGAATCAAATGTTCCAAAGCAGTCATCTGTGATATTACCTGTGGTTGCTATGACAGCAGTAAAATTTGAATTTCAAGTCACTAACCCAATGTATCCCAGGAAACTGATCAAATTTGTCAGTAAAATGGCAGCCCCTTCTGCTAATCTTCTCCATAACTGCCACTCACATACACAATTCAAGGTAAGAATGCATACTTAATCATTGGTAAATTGTAAAGATAAATTGCATTGTAAAGATAAGTCATATATACATGTAATTACTGTCAGAGATAGAATGATTTGTACATCACGTTTTATCATTGTAGTTGTTTGGAGCTGCCATTGGCCTGCAGACTCTCTCAGAAGATTTATCAAAGTCACATGTCCTGTCTCTTGTACCAGAGTTTAGTGGCGCCATCTACAACAAGCGTCTGCTGCTCTCCATGTATTGGTAAACAGTTTTTTCTTCATCAATTCATGTAATCTTCCAAATTTTTTTTTTTTTTTTTTATACAAAAAGAATAAAATGCAGTTCAATTTTCTGTTCCAAATTATTAGGAATAGTAAGAGACAGCCCAAGGCTGAGCAGATTTATGAACTTCCTCAGGCCACGGCTAACTTCACCAAGGCCAGTCTACTGCTGCTGACCCAGATTGTATCGTCATGGCAACAGAAGACTCCAAAGTCAGCTCTTCTCACAGACACAAGTCTGATGAAGGATAACTTTGTGGAAGGTAGAAAGACCTATAAGTGGGTTCTTGTAAAACATTTCTATATTCTGTTGAACTATTGACTTAGACACTTTATAATCATTAATGGTTTATATACTGAAATTTAAGAGATGTTGCTTATACATGTAGCTTAAAGTTAATACTTTCATTGCAGACGCTGTGAACATTCCTGTTCTAGAGTTGATTGTGTCAGGAATAGAAATGAAGAAGTGTAAACTGGTGGACACTCAGGCCTGTACTGGCACCCTGTCCTCAGTTATGGCAACTCTCCACTGTAAGTTCCATGTCTCCTCATGAACTAATTATACCCCCGCTCCGAAGGAGAGGGGGGTATACTGTTTTACCCTTGTGTGTCTGTCTGTCTGTCCGTCCGTCTGTCTGTGTGTCCGTGTGTCCATCCGTAACAAATTTTCATCACAGTTTTCTCATCAACTACTCATCATAGATGCTTGAAATTTTAACACAATCTTCTCTGAGGCATGCCATACGGTGGGATACATTTTTGCTTAAATCCGATGTCACTTTTCTGTTTGTCAGTGCGTCTGTCCGTTTCATTCATAACAAATTTTCGTCACAGTTTTCTCAGCAACTACTCATTGTAGATGCTTGAAATTTTAACACAATCTTCTCTGAGGCATGCTATATGGTGGGATACATTTTTGCTCAAATCCAATGTCAACTTCCTGTTTGTCAGTGCGTCTGTCCGTTTCATACATAACAAATTTTCGTCGCAGTTTTCTCAGCAACTACTCATCGTAGATGCTTGAAATTTTAACACAATCTTCTCTGAGGCATGCTATATGGTGGGATACATTTTTGCTTAAATCCGATGTCACTTTCCTGTTTGTCAGTGCGTCTGTCCGTTTCATTCATAACAAATTTTCGTCGCAGTTTTCTCAGCAACTACTCATCGTAGATGCTTGAAGTTTTAACACAATCTTCTCTGCGGCATGCTATATGGTGGGATACATTTTCGCTCAAATCCAATGTCAACTTCCTGTTTGTCTGTGCGTCTGTCCGTTTCATTCATAACAAATTTTCGTCGCAGTTTTCTCAGCAACTACTCATCGTAGATGCTTGAAATTTTAACACAATCTTCTCTGAGGCATGCCATATGTTGGGATACATTTTTGTTCAACTCGGATATCAACTTCCTTTTGTCAGTGCGTCTGTCCGTTTTTTTGCTTGATGATCATACATTCACTTTATATTTACTTTCAAAAAACAAGTACATTTTTAAAATGATGAAGTGACACTTGTTTTTAAAATGATGAAGTGACACTTGTTACAGTGGGGAGGAACTCTTCACCTATCCCAGTGTTCACTGCTCCTGCCGACACCAGTAAAATCTCCACAGAAGAGTTCTTCATGCACCAGACTACGTACACAGAGGAATCTAAAGATTTCATTACAATAGTCTACCAGATTCCTAAAAATCAGGCAACAGCAGAGCGTAAGATTTCTTCACATATGTTCTTTAATTTTCCAACATAATAATGTATTGGGGGGGAATATTTGCTCCTTGTTTAATTTTGCTCCATTTACCCTACTCCTTCCTCTTATTTAGTACCAACTGTGGCCTTGCTGAATATGGAGGGGTTTGTATGTAACATGGACCAGTCATTAAATGAATGGTTTAATTACACTCCCACATTAATGAAGAAAGCCACCAAGAAGGAGAGTCAAGTCAGCCTTGACCTGGCCTTGGCTGAGGCCACCATTCCACTGCAGAGGCAAAGGTCAAAAGGTGAAGGTCAAATTTTCACATACAATTAAAGTGTTTCTGCATGACATATAAAGGTAAACATCTTAAGAAAATTTTTTTTTCTCTAAATGTTTTACTTCTACATGTATTTTTACAGCTTCAAGTGCTGAATCGACAACCCACAAAACAGAATCTGTGACCAAAAACACAAGTCAAGTAGAAACAAAAACAATTACCCATAGTGCCTCACAGAGAGCACTGACCAATCAGAAGTCAGAGAGTGAAGAAACAGGGAAAACGGAGGATCTTCTTGGGAAATGGCTGTCTGGGATTTTTCCCTATGTTAAGTCACTTTACCTTCAGGTAAGACACTTATTCACTTTCTTCTATGTACATGGCCACAATTTTTTCTGGAGAATTTTGTCACAGGTTAATAAAGATTTATTTAGGACATATAACAACATTCTTAGATATTCGCCTTATTTTATACTTGTGGAATGAGCAGAAAATCTTTTGGCATAATTATGACCCTGTGGAATAAATATGTTTACAGTATTACAAGATAATTATTTTTATTCTCCCATTCACTTACATGTGTATGTTTGTTATATAATCCACTACTGACACATTAAGAATAGAAACCAAAAATACATTAATATTTTATTGTGATTATGTTAACTGACACTTAGGGTATACATTAATTGAAACATATTTATTATAAATCAGGTAGATGTGAAGTGTTGCTGCCTGTTCCTGAGCTCGGCCAGTGTCATGGTACCAGATCCCAGCTCCTTCATTCCCCTCAACATCAGGAAGTCCACCTCAGAAAACCCCACCGCCGAGACCCTGGTGTTCTGTCTCCCCACCCTCAAACTGTACAGCTCTGGGGGACGGTCTCTGTCCAGGGGAATGGACATTCCTATAACTAGTCTGGAGGGACCACTCAAAGGTAAGAATCAGGCCGGAAATAATTCTTAAACCAGAGACTTGCACGTACCTTTAAAAATATTTTAGTTAATTTCATCACAGTTAACATTACACTTCAATACCAGATGTACATGTAAGTTCCTGTCATTTTTTACTAGAAATTGCTAGTGAAGGAATAACTTGGAATTTTAATGGCTTTTATTCCCAGGTGAGAGGTTGCCATGGCAGATGAGTTTGGATGACTTTAGTGTGTACTCCCTCCATGGATCTGACATCCACTCACTGCTCAAGCCAGCCTCGGTCAGTTGTACTGTGGCAGTGACTTCTAAGTACGACCTGTTGTCCTCAGATAATATCTCAGCACTGGGTCTCTGTCTACACACAGACATGAAAGCTGTCACCCTGTCTTGTTCCAAACATCAGGTATGGTTTTAAGTTACATTTACTATGTGTGCCATAAAATCAATTTTGCATCTATACATTATATAAGGGTCTCAGTGAGGTCACAATCATATGCATTTGAGTATGCATATGATATGTTTGTTTAATTTTTTTTCCCATTTTCAAGGCCATTTTGTTTTCTTGTGACAATAATGAAATTAATATAAAATTAAGATAATCTAATTATGAAGTAGAACATGCATATATATATATAAGGTCAATGTTTACTACATGTATCAATGTAATCCTAGGTTAAGTTGTGTGCTCGACTGGCCATGAGTCTTCTTGACATGGCTACAGAGGTCCGGTCTCTGATGAAGGATCTTTTGCCCAAACCTGTAGAGAAAGCCAAGAAGGATGAAATCCAAGAGACACCCCCAGTAGCAGAACCAACCAGCAATAAATCTATTGTAGAAGGTACAGATGTCAGATTTTATAATATTGTCTCGCAAAAAATTTCATTTTCTTTTTCACTAAGAGACCTACTCTCTGGTCACAAATATAATAATTTTATGTTATTGTTACAGATGTTCTGCTATCAGAAACAGAGACCTCTACTGAGAATAAATCAAGGGGGACGACTCCGAGTCAGGATCTGGAATTCGATGGCTACAGTAAAGACAGGGTTAGACTGTCCCTCTGGCTTCAGTGGACCCTTCCTAAACTGGAGCTCAGGTTCTACAAACACGATAAAATCTCAAATCAAGGTAAGGACAGGATAGCAGGTGGAATAACTTATTTTTAGATTTAAGAAATAATTTTTTGTTTTTAGATTCTTTAACATCATGCTCTTAATTTATTTCAACAGAAAATAGAGTTACAATGCAAATTGAGGATATTGCATTATCTGTTGATGTCCAGGAAATATATGCTAAGGTCAAGGTCACTTGTAACTCTGCTAATGTTCATCACTTTGACAGAAAAATGCTCAAGAATAAAAAGTGAGTATTTCATGTTCATGTAAATGTATTAACAATCAAAGATTAAAAACAGAAAGACTGATTTAGATTATAACAGAGCATGGAAAAGCAAGACAAGGTTTGTTCTCTATTTTGTAGTGAGCTGACCCATTGGGAAGAGGGACCTTTCCTAGGAATCCTGATGAGTTGTAGAAAAGAGATCTCTGATGACATCCAGATCTTATCTCACAAAACTGGATTTAACTCCCAGCATTCCACATTACGTAAGACTGGAGAGTCCCAGTCAAAGGACGTAACTCATGGCTTCCTCAATTTCACCTTCACTCGTGCCTTATGTAAGAATGTCGCCAAGAAGATGAGGAAGCTGAATGCAGACCTGGCAGCTTTTGAGGAATTTGAGAATGAGGCTGTTAGTTATGACTTATACTTCCATAAACACATCTCAGAGATGTGTCTAAACACTGAACCCTGTGATTTTATCTTGTACATTCCAGCAGTGCATACTGTCTTAGACAGCTTTGAATCTCTGATATTCCCTAAGAAATCTTCCTCTGTGCCAAAGCCAGTTCAAATCCCAGCAATACCAGCTAAGAAGAAGGAAAATCTTCCCATACTAACCTCCAGTTTTCTCCCTTTATTGTATGTTACAATCAGTAATGTTAGAGTCTTCATTCCTAGAATATCCCCAGTGGAGCAGAAAGGTCATGACCTTGCTCTGATCATTCTACCAGAAATAGCAGTGAATCCACAAGTGGATAATCCGTTACCTAGATATGCTGTGGAGAGGGAGATTTATCATAAGGCCATGCAGTTAAACCTGACACAACAGCCAGGGTCAGCCATAGAGAACAGACAGTACCAGATAGATATCCAGGGACTCTCCATATGTACAGGTATGATAATAACAAACATGGGGATATTAATTGCGATACATGTGCCAGTGTAGACAAACAGAAGTAGAGAGAGAAAGAGAACTTGTTGTTATAGTAATATTCAGAATTGAGAATAAATCTGTTTTTCAGGAAAATGGGGAGATTTTCTTCAGCAGACACATTCAGAGAGGCAGAAAGACTTGGTCAAGCCAAAGATCCAGATTCCGGCCCTGGAATGGAATACAGTTCTCAAACCCTTCAGGTTAGTGTTCAAAAACACATTCACTTAATCCTGTATATGACATAGTGAAAGATTTTGGTGTCATAATAAAAGATTGATTGATTGTATATTGTTTAAAGTCCCTCTCGAGAATTTTTCACTCAATGACATATGGAGATCATAGTAAAGAAAATAATTATATACATGTATAATCCAATATACTGGTAAGAAAACAGGGATCATATATATTTCTATGAATTACATGTACTTGATGTTTGTTTTTCAGTGATGAACATGAACCTATTAAGTTGGTGCCCATGCTGTATAGATTGGACATGAAGATTGTAGCAGCCCCAGCAATTGTTTACATCTCACAAAGGAAGGATATTCAACCTGTACAGAAGGTATTGATGGACATCAGTAGAGCATATAGACCCAATTATATCTGAAAGCTAGTAATGTAATCTGATTTCTCTGAAATGTGCATTTATAGGTAAATGTTTTTTCCCCTCAGATTTTGGTATGTGGACATTCCTTGGAAGTCAATGTAACAAACAAGCTTAACATCTATGCTGGGACAAGTCAGATCAAACTCTTTGAGGACCTAGCTCTATCTTTTGTGTCAAGCCTCTCAGGGAAACAGAGCAGACGACAAAAACTTTCCAGAAAGAGTCAGACAGGTGGCCCCGCTAAATCTGAGGTGTCAGCTGACAGCGGACTGGGTAGTGATGTATCATCAGTCAAGTCCCCAGGGAAAACAAGAACAGAGAGACCTTCTATAATAAACCAGGGTCAAGGATCTCAGTCAATCACACCTTTTGACTTATTACTGACTGCTAATGTTGTGTCCTGTACACTGTTCAGAAACCAGGGGGCAGAGAAAGGTGTGGATATAGAAGATGATGTGGTGATTATTGATAAAGCTGATGTGGCAGACATGGGAACAGAGAACAATTCTGACAGAAAAGAAAGGAAAGAAAGTACAGGAGATTCATATCTAGATCCTGTGATACCATTCCTACATTTGTATCTATGGCAACCTCATACAGTCTTGTCCTGTCACCATGACACCCAGAAGTTTGAAATTTCATGCTATGATATTTCCTTGAAAGGGACCCATAGAAATATCACTCCTACAGGTAAATAATTGCTCATATCTGTCAAAAAAAGAACAAATTAAATATGTGCAAATAAAATCGCATTTTATAATCCATTTTCATTGTTAGAGCTCTCCGAGTAATCAAAGTTTTTTGTGATAGATTTATCCAAGCAGTTACCTAACTGGTCGATGTACGGAGTGAGCTGGATAGAGACCCGACCAGGGGAACCCAATCCTAAGACAGGAATCCCTCCCAGTTTGTGTACCCTGTCTGTTGCAGATTTAATGAAGGATCGAGGTAAGGCTTTGTTTTCACTGATGTTGTTTGTACTGTCAATGGCACATTTATTCTTCTCATGAATACCAGTTCCATTTATTACCATAATAGCCATAGTAGATAGGATGTCAGATATATATAAAATTTCAAAAAAAATTGTTATCATGTTTGTAACAGCAAAAATTGGGGTCAAAGTGGAGAGACCAGTGAAAGTCAACTTAAGTCTGGATAAAGTACAGCACATTCAGGATTTCCTCAGTGATATATTGGTATCATCTCCTGGTGATCAGAGCTCAGAGGGACCATCTAACATGGAGGGGACAGTCCCAGGACCAACAGAAAAATCTGGGTCACCATCAAGGGAGACAACTAGTGCAAGTTCAGAGAGAATGCAGGGTACGACTGCTTAATTTTTCAAAGTTCATGTGTGTAGCAAAACTATATAATCAGATTTGTTATTTGTTGATTGATTTTTCTTTCTGTAATATTGAATCCCAAAACAACTCAGTTAGGTTTCATTAAAAAGAGTTTATTATATAATAATTTTGGGCAGTATAATTCTGTGAGTAACATTTGTTTAGCATAATCCGCCCTTTTTTTGCAGGTGTTCTATCCAAGATTGGAAGTGTGGATGTGGTTTGCAATCAGATGGTTGTTGCCATGGAGACAGAATGTGGTGATGAGCATGCTCAGTTGCTTAGTAGTGTAGAGGAAATTCAGCTGGAGGTCAACCTGATTCCTAATCAGCTAAATCCAGGTCAGGGGTCCAGGACTTTATGTTTAAGGCATCAAAACCAAGTCATTGTTCATTATTCCCAAATGTATCAAAAATAAAAGTATGAAGCAAAAATTTCATTTTTAGCTCTACTGGTCAGAGAGCAGAAGAGCTTATGCGATAGTAAGGTGTCCGTCGTCCGTCCGTCTGTCTGTCTGTCTGTCTGTCTGTCCGTCTGTCTGTAAACAATTTTTCAAAATGCTACTCCTCCGCACACAATAGACTTCACTAAGATACATTAAATAGTGCATCGGTTTTTGATTTCGATAAACGGTGTTGCCATGGTTACTAAAAATTGAATTTTCTTTGAAATTCCTTTAAAACGCTAGTCATCCTACAGTTTTGGTCTGATGGCAATGGCTTCTTTTCTCATCCTTTGTTATAAGTACAAACCAGTAGAGCTACAGTCTCGATAGAGACTTCTGGTTAAAATAATTGATTAAAAAAATGTTGAAAAAAGTTCTTTTGTTATAATTTTCTTGTGCCTGATTACTTTTCAATTTGTGTAGGATTTATTTTCATTTATATTTATTTCTGTCTCTTTGCTTTCTAAGTGACATTCTTCTAACATACATTTTCACTGACAAAATTACTATAAGTATGTATGTAAAAAAAAAAAGAATCTTTTTTATGTTAGAGTTATTTGTTTTAGATAAAACAGAAGGCCTAACAGCAGACTTTTATTTCTGGGATTTAACTGTGAGCACCAGTTACAGAAACAAAACCTGCCCTTTTCTTGGGCCCCTGAGTTTGGCCGCTGATGCTGTGGTCAGATTCTATGAGGATGATTGTCTGACCCCCCTGTCCGTACCTAGAGTGGTCACTTCTGTCACAGTAGAGTACATACAGATCTCATTTGGTCAGGAGCATGTCAAATGTTTTAAAGTTTTTGGGGATAGTTTGAAGGTCAGTTTTTTTTCTAGATACATGTATATAGGGCATGTTCTGTTAACATGTCAGGTTATTGAAGAAATATTGCTTTGCATTATTTTCACTGGAAAATTTTTATTAAGCTGATTTTAAAATTTCAATTTGAAAATGCATGTTTATATTTATGCCCCCCTTCGAAGAAGGGAGGGCATATTGCTTGCTGCTGTCTGTCGGTCGGTCTGTCGGTCCATTTAGTTTCTGTTCATTTTCTTACAACCGTTGCACATACTGAAATGAAATTTGGTATACAGATACATCAGGTGAATATCTAGGTCAAGTTCTGTTTTGGGTGCAATCGCACCATTTTTGACAGAGTTTTTAGCTCACCTCAATGAAGTTGGGGGAGCTTATGGGGGAGCTTATGTAATACCCTAGGTGTCGGCGTCCAAGGTTAAGGTTAAGTTTTTTGGAGCAGTTTTCTTTTTAACTACTTCTATGTCCTATATGGATTAGACATGCATGGAAGATGGTTCTAGTGTGTTTCATTGCACCAGTCAAAGTTTCAGATGCTGCAATTTCAGCAAAGGAATGATCAGGTTAATGTTTTTGGAGCAAGTTAACATTTTTGGTGCAGTTTGTGGTGTAGGTTTCATTTCCAAGTATCTATGAGTTCTTTAATGACCAAACTTGCATGGATGATACATATAAGGATGCATACTACCAGGCTTGCTTCGGATGCTGAATCTGACCTACATTCTCCGGTTGAGTGAACAGGTTAAAGTTTTTGGTGCAGGTTTCATTTCCAAGTAACTATAAGCCCTATGTTGACCAAACTTGGATGGATGATACATCTAAGGATGCACACTACCGGGCTTGCTTCGGATGCTGAATCTGACCTACATTTTCTGGTTGAGTGAACAGGTAAAGGTTTTTGCTGAGGTTTCATTTCCAAGTAACTATAAGCCCTATGTTGACCAAACTTGCATGGATGATACATCTAAGGATGCATACTACCAGGCTTGCTTCGGATGCTGCATCTGACCTACATTTTCCGGTTGAGTGAATAGGTTAAACTTTTTGGTGCATGATTCATTTCCAAGTATCTATGAGTTCTTTAATGACCAAACTTGCCTGGATGATACATATAAGGATGCATACTACCAGGCTTGCTTCAGATGCTGAATCTGACCTACTTTTTGTGGATGAGTGAAAATGTTAGTTTTTGATGCATGTTTCATTTCCAATTAACTATGAGCCCTATAATGAGCAAACTTGCATGGACAATACATCTAAGGATGCAAACTAATGGACTTGCTTCGGATGCTGAATTCGACATACATTTTTCAGATAATAGACCAGGTAAAAGTTATGGGTGCAGGTCTGTTACCATAAAACTATAAGGCTTACATAACATTGTATAAACCAAACTTGCACAAATGTTGCATCTAGAGATGAAAACTCTCAAATTTGCTTCAGATGCTGGATTTCAATTACATTTTCATGAAGAAGAACTAGTTTAAATTTTTTTATGTAGGTCTATTTCAAAGTATCAGATCAAAATTGCTAAAATATTTTCGTTTTTGGAATGTACACTTTTTGTTCGTTAATTGTGTGTCTTTGCCTTACTTAAAGACAACATTTGTTGAGGTGAGCTCTGTAATCTCTGATTACCTATGTTGGATAGAGTTATGCCCCTTGGACTTGGAAAAATTCCACTTATTTCCAGTTTTCGTTCATTTTCTTTGCAGAGGTTGCACATAATGAAATGAAATTCAGTATACAGATTTATCAGCTGAATATCTAGGTCAAGTTCTGTTTTGGGTATGATCTTGCCATTTTTGATAGAGTTATGCCCCTTGGACTTGGAAAAATTCCACTTTAATATTTCCAGTTTTCGTTCATTTTCTTTGCAGAGGTTGCACATATTGAAATGAAATTCAGTATACAGATTTATCAGCTGAATATCTAGGTCAAGTTCTGTTTTGGGTATGATCTTGTCATTTTTGATAGAGTTGTGCCCCTTGGACTGTGAAAAATTCCAATTTGGGGGAGGAGGGGGGGTGGGGGCATAAATGTTTTACAAACATCTCTTGTTTTAAAAAAAAATTCTGTCTAACAAAGCTTGTCTAATGAGATACATGTAATTGAAATAAAATATGCATTGTTTCTTAAGTTCTTAACTCTTAAGAGCATAAAATATACTTACTGGAGCTGTTTATTTTTCAAAATCAAAAATGTTCATGGCATATGTATTTCAAAATTCTCTTGGTAGAAATTTATTGCTCAATTCCAAAAAGTCAGTAAGAAACCTAAGGACCCCCCAGACCTTAGACTGGAGACAGAGGGGGCACCTGTGGAGTCTGTACTAGTGGCTGAAGAGTCCTCCAAGGATGATCTGAGGACAGGAAAATTCCTATATGTCATGAATCCAGGTAATACAGTCAAAATTAGTCATTAGGAATATTTTATGGATCCCCCTAGTTCTTTTGTTATAATTTTCTTGTGCCTGATTACTTTTCAATTTGTGTAGGATTTATTTTCATTTATATTTATTTCTGTCTCTTTGCTTTCTAAGTGACATTCTTCTAACATACATTTTCACTGACAAAATTACTATAAGTATGTATGTAAAAAAAAAAAGAATCTTTTTTATGTTAGAGTTATTTGTTTTAGATAAAACAGAAGGCCTAACAGCAGACTTTTATTTCTGGGATTTAACTGTGAGCACCAGTTACAGAAACAAAACCTGCCCTTTTCTTGGGCCCCTGAGTTTGGCCGCTGATGCTGTGGTCAGATTCTATGAGGATGATTGTCTGACCCCCCTGTCCGTACCTAGAGTGGTCACTTCTGTCACAGTAGAGTACATACAGATCTCATTTGGTCAGGAGCATGTCAAATGTTTTAAAGTTTTTGGGGATAGTTTGAAGGTCAGTTTTTTTTCTAGATACATGTATATAGGGCATGTTCTGTTAACATGTCAGGTTATTGAAGAAATATTGCTTTGCATTATTTTCACTGGAAAATTTTTATTAAGCTGATTTTAAAATTTCAATTTGAAAATGCATGTTTATATTTATGCCCCCCTTCGAAGAAGGGAGGGCATATTGCTTTGCTGCTGTCTGTCGGTCTGTTGGTCCATTTAGTTTCTGTTCATTTTCTTACAACCCTTGCACATACTGAAATGAAATTTGGTATACAGATACATAAGGTGAATATCTAGGTCAAGTTCTGTTTTGGGTGCAATCGCACCATTTTTGACAGAGTTTTTAGCTCACCTCAATGAAGTTGGGGGAGCTTATGTAATACCCTCGGTGTCGGCGTCGGCGTCCAAGGTTAAGGTTAAGTTTTTTGGAGCAGTTTTCTTTTTAACTACTTCTATGTCCTATATGGATTGGACATGCATGGAAGATGGTTCTAGTGTGTTTCATTGCACCAGTCAAAGTTTCAGATGCTGCAATTTCAGCAAAGGAATGACCAGGTTAATGTTTTTGGAGCAAGTTAACATTTTTGGTGCAGTTTTTGGTGTAGGTTTCATTTCCAAGTATCTATGAGTTCTTTAATGACCAAACTTGCATGGATGATACATATAAGGATGCATACTACCAGGCTTGCTTCGGATGCTGAATCTGACCTACATTCTCCGGTTGAGTGAACAGGTTAAAGTTTTTGGTGCAGGTTTCATTTCCAAGTAACTATAAGCCCTATGTTGACCAAACTTGCATGGATGATACATCTAAGGATGCACACTACCAAGCTTGCTTCGGATGCTGAATCTGACCTACATTTTCTGGTTGAGTGAACAGGTAAAAGTTTTTGCTGAGGTTTCATTTCCAAGTAATAACTATAAGCCCTATGTTGACCAAACTTGCATGGATGATACATCTAAGGATGCATACTACCAGGCTTGCTTCGGATGCTGCATCTGACCTACATTTTCCGGTTGAGTGAATAGGTTAAACTTTTTGGTGCATGATTTATTTCCAAGTATCTATGAGTTCTTTAATGACCAAACTTGCCTGGATGATACATATAAGGATGCATACTACCAGGCTTGCTTCAGATGCTGAATCTGACCTACTTTTTGTGGATGAGTGAAAATGTTAGTTTTTGATGCATGTTTCATTTCCAATAAACTATGAGCCCTATAATGAGCAAACTTGCATGGACGATACATCTAAGGATGCAAACTAATGGACTTGCTTCGGATGCTGAATTCGACATACATTTTTCAGATAATAGACCAGGTAAAAGTTATGGGTGCAGGTCTATTACCATAAAACTATAAGGCTTACATAACATTGTATAAACCAAACTTGCACAAATGTTGCATCTAGAGATGAAAACTCTCAAATTTGCTTCAGATGCTGGATTGAATTACATTTTCATGAAGAAGAACTAGTTAAATTTTTTTATGTAGGTCTATTTCAAAGTATCAGATCAAAATTGCTTAAATATTTTCATTTTTGGAATGTACACTTTTTGTTCGTTAATTGTGTGACTTTGCCTTACTTAAAGACAACATTCGTTGAGGTGAGCTCTGTAATCTCTGATTACCTATGTTGGATAGAGTTATGCCCCTTGGACTTGGAAAAATTCCACTTATTTCCAGTTTTCGTTCATTTTCTTTGCAGAGGTTGCACATATTGAAATGAAATTCAGTATACAGATTTATCAGCTGAATATCTAGGTCAAGTTCTGTTTTGGGTATGATCTTGCCATTTTTAATAGAGTTATGCCCCTTGGACTTGGAAAAATTCCACTTATTTCCAGTTTTCGTTCATTTTCTTTGCAGAGGTTGCACATATTGAAATGAAATTCAGTATACAGATTTATCAGCTGAATATCTAGGTCAAGTTCTGTTTTGGGTATGATCTTGCCATTTTTGATAGAGTTATGCCCCTTGGACTTGGAAAAATTCCACTTTAATATTTCCAGTTTTCGTTCATTTTCTTTGCAGAGGTTGCACATATTGAAATGAAATTCAGTATACAGATTTATCAGCTGAATATCTAGGTCAAGTTCTGTTTTGGGTATGATCTTGTCATTTTTGATAGAGTTGTGCCCCTTGGACTGTGAAAAATTCCAATTTGGGGGAGGAGGGGGGGGGGGGGCATAAGTGTTTTACAAACATCTCTTGTTTTAAAAAAAAATTCTGTCTAACAAAGCTTGTCTAATGAGATACATGTAATTGAAATAAAATATGCATTGTTTCTTAAGTTCTTAACTCTTTAGAGCATAAAATATACTTACTGGAGCTGTTTATTTTTCAAAATCAAAAATGTTCATGGCATATGTATTTCAAAATTCTCTTGGTAGAAATTTATTGCTCAATTCCAAAAAGTCAGTAAGAAACCTAAGGACCCCCCAGACCTTAGACTGGAGACAGAGGGGGCACCTGTGGAGTCTGTACTAGTGGCTGAAGAGTCCTCCAAGGATGATCTGAGGACAGGAAAATTCCTATATGTCATGAATCCAGGTAATACAGTCAAAATTAGTCATTAGGAATATTTTATGGATCCCCCATGGCAACTTTTCACCTTTATCATACGGATTAAAGAACTTACGTAATAACTAATTTGGAAGTAAAATGTGAGGTCCCCTTGAATTATTGATGTCGATCCCCTTAAAAACTAAGTTTTACTGTACATGTAGTTTATTTATGAGTAATACATGTTTATATAGTATATTATCTTATTGTCTAAAAGGTTGACTCATGACCATAAACGTCTTCTGTAATGATGATCCTGCCCCCCAGTGGCCCCTCATCAGTTTATTTTTACCCTTCAGGTAACCTAGCTAACACTTTATAACTAAGCTGGCCTGTCATTTAATGTGATATATTTACAGACAGTAGAGTGATGTTCCCTGCATCAGGACAGATTGTCTTCTGTAATGAGGACCATAATGACGAAGCCAGTATGACTTGGAGTTATTGTCAGCCAAGAGTTATCTCCCATATGTCATTCACTCCCATACCCTTCAACTTACCTCAGAACTTCCCCAGTAAAGCAGAGGAAAAACAGATATTGGTAGGACTTCTTATGAGTAGGGCCTCATTTTTATGGTGTTACTGATAAAGAGATCAAGATACTTTTATAGATAAGTCAAGGTTATATGCTGAAAATGGTGATATTCTTAGAGTCATAGTTCTTAGGAACATTGTATTTTTTTACTCAGGTGCCATGTGCTTTGCAGTATTATGATGTGGTCACTAAACAGTTTGTGACCTACATACAGTTTGATCTATCAGAAAATGTAGAGACAGTGTTGGAGCTACCAGAGGTCAAAGTTCATCTTGTGGGGGATCTGGTGGTTGCCAAGATGTGGAGGGTGCTGATCAAATATAACCAGATCTTCTGTCATGGACATGAGTAAGTTTTTCTTTGATTGTTGATTCTACATGTAATTATTATACTTGTATATATGTACATATGCATACCATTATTTTGACCTAATTTACCTTAGACAAAAAAGACCTATGCATGAACAATTTAATAATATGAAATACATCGAAATTATAAATGACAGTTAACAGAACCTCGCTTCATAAATGACAGTCAACAGAACCTCGCTTATAAAATTGTCATGCGGTACAATGATGTACAGTAATTGAGTCTTTATCCCCCTTTCAGACTGACAGAGGAAGACCTGCCAGAGAGAAGTTCTATCCTACTTCCCTCCTCCCTCGCTGCCTCAGTGAAGATTGATTCCAGTTACCTCCCCCGTCTTATCCCGGTACTACAGTGTTACGTCAATGTCAGTCTGGTGGCTGTTCAACTGTATAACCACTTCAGGTGTCTCGGCTCAGGTGGGTTTATGTTGTACAGACGTGATTAGTAGAAGTAAAGTCGAACTTCATTATACTGAACCCCATATGTCCAATATCAGGGATGTTAGGAAGTAAGTTTCCTGTCCTAATCAATCATAAATACATATATAATTTTATTGTTGTTATTATTTTAATGTATTAATATGAAAGCATTCTCAAGTAGTATTAAATTCAACACCCCCCTCCCCCCNNNNCCCCCCCCCCCCCTTTCTGATTTGTGCTTTTTCCTAGCCAATATGCTCAGGTGAGCGATGTGGCCCCTGGGCCTCTTGTTACTGTATATATTTATACCAGGGTTTGTCTTTGTTTTTAGGGGTACCCAGTAAACTACATCCCTTTGCATTTGATGGCAATCTTCCAGAGGACCAGATGTTCAGTGCCCTGACTTTCAGGAATTCCTCACTACAGGTCAGACAGCTACTTGGGGACTTCAGGAGGACTGCAGTACAGGTAATATAGTCATCAAGATCCACTGGTAGTTAGTTAAATAAAGGAACTATAGAGTACAGTATTAACCTTAGTATAAGTACACTGTATAGTCATCAAGTTAGTGTGGTAAAAGCAATGGAACCATAGGGTTCAGAAGAAAACAAATTGATTTACCAGACATGTTCAGTTGTAAAAACAATTCTTTTGTAGTTGAGTGGATCGGCTAGTGTAGAGGTGACAGACTACGGCAATCTGACAAACCATGACTTCGTCAAACCTTTTATTTTCTACGGAGACATATGTTTACTTCCAGAAGACCAACAGGTCAGTTTGAAAATGATATGTTTTAAGTGATAAAATAAAAATGAATGCAGTTTGAAAGGAGAATACATAATGTACTACATAAGTTACATTTCTCCCCACAGACACAGCAGCTGGCTTGTAACATGACAGTAGATCCGGTGTTTATCAGGTTTGGTAAAGGAGCTGTACACACACTGAACTGCTCACTTCAGGCCTGGAATCAGGTACTGAGCCCAGAAAATTTACTGGTATTGAGTTCTGAAGCTTGTATATTAGTTGTTCAATTAAGATATTTTTCTAATCATTATTTATGTTATAGCCTTGGTATTCTTTTAAATGTGACTGTCATATTATTAGGTGTCTGGTGTAACAAAAGAAACGGAGAGAGTGATACTCAATCACTACATCATATGTAATGATACGTCTCAACCAATCAGGTTTGGTCAGGTAAGCCACACAATTTTTTGACAACAGGATTCTATTTTTTCCATATGAAGACCACACAATACTAGTGTATTGCCAATGCTGTGTAATTGTAGGTTGGAACTGATGAAAACATTTCCCTGGAATCAAGACACATGCACTGCTACAGCTGGAGAAGTCAGAAAGCAAAACAGGTCAAAATTTGTCATAAATTTAATCCAGATGAAATTTTGCTCTTTAGATGTTCAATACAATGTACGTGCTGATCTTGGTGATTGTATGATTTATTTTCCTTTTCAGGAGCTCCACCTGTGTGTTGATGGTAAGGTGTGGAAGTGGTCCGAGCCATTTGACATTAACGTTGTTGGCAGTATAGTCCGGGTCATGAAGACGTTTAATCAACAGCAGTCCCTGATCATCACTGTCAAACAGATATCTAATGTCCAGAAACAGGTGAATTGTAACTACAGAACATTTGAATTGGAGGATGGAAGTTGTACTACAATTTAAATTATCTTCACTTTGTATTAACTTTTTAACCTATAAAGTTTTGTATTACATTACAGTATTTCTGAATTGGAGAAAATAATGCTTACTTTTCAGGTGATCATTCATGGACAGTTGATGATTGCTAGTCACATGTCCTTGCCATTAAATGTCAGGATCTTCTACTCCACGTCGGAGTCAGAGATGAACCAATCAACAGTCATGCTTCACCAGAGTAAGACTGGCCCATCCCACATCCTGGAACCAGAGCATATCAAGTACATCAAAGTACGGGCGCACCGAGGGCCAGTGGATGATTATGATTGGTCCAGTGAAGTATACGTGTCAGCAGAGAAGCTCACAGACAGCAGGACAGTTATGGTAGGTGTCAAAATAGCAGACATATTAACAAACTTATAAAGAATGAATTCATTTGTTTTGCTTTTGTATTTGAAGTACATATTAAAATTGGAAGTATGAATTGCAGTCAAGTATTATGCACTGAATTCTTAAAGTGGTTTTTTCATAAACAACAGAATAAAACTTGCTTGCTGCTTCAGTTTTTATATCCTGTAGGAGAATATGATGCTTGGCTTTGTTACAGATTACAATGCCAGACAAGAGTAAGATACACATCTGGTGTCATGTGATTTGTCAACATGTGAAGAGCTCCTCACGAGTTACAGTAAGTCATCATTATGTTACTCAGACCTGTAAGAATCCATGATACTGTACAGAATACTGCTAGATATTGCTGATGTGTCAATATGAACTTAAAAAAAATTCATTTACTGGTAACCTAATTTTAGTTGTATAAAGACTACCTGACCAAATACATTGTATACCACATTAAGTAAAATTTTATGCTTGTTTATTTTATAAATCTTTCATATAAATTATTTTATAAAAGTTTTACTGCCCCTCTTTAAGTGTATTATCTCCCCTTTCAACATTTGATTATCTCCCTGTCAGCTTCAGAGGTGCTATACCTCCACCAGGAGAATGGTAAGTTACACTGGGTTCTACAGTGGCTCACAATTTCTGGATATTAATTTTACTACAGTAGTTGAACTTCTTTCCAATATTCTTCTTCCATTTGTGCACAGAGTTTCATAATTATAATCATTATATCATTGAGAGGGTTTTTAATAAATAATATATTCATTACATACATGGGTCACTGATGAGTTATAAAATTCCTATCTGCCTGTGTTTGACATGGTTGTTTTATTGTGTGGTGTTTTTAACCGTCCATCTATTTGGGCCTTTGGGATTTGATTTTATGGGACTAAGAAGTTGATGTGACTCAGTAAATTTAATGGCATTAAGTATTGAAGTTGTTTGATCAATTTTAAATGAATACACTAGAAAGAAGAGTCGTATAAATTACCTGGTAGAAATTCACATACAGAGTGAAATGCTGTGGGGTTCATTTCAGATTGTTTATGTAGTCTTTTTATATAACCTTACTCAATTTCTATTCTGATCAGGAAAATGATACCCGGTAGATAAAGAAGTCATAGCTTACTAAATTCTATTGTAAAACCATATAAAACAATTTATGATTTCATCATTAAAATTTATTTCTTATGCATATTTTGAATAAAGAGGCATTCCTTTGTTACTAGGACTTACAGGTGCTTGTTCAGAATTCCAGTCAATTAAAATGATTAAGTTGGTCTTTTCAGTGACTTTTAGGATATTTTATGTAACCTTTATATTTTGGGATTGAATAATAACAAAATATTTGCTGATTTTCACTAAAGTTAATCTTTGATTTTTAGGTTTCTCTGTTCTATTTTTTCTCTGATTAATTTTTCACATTTAAGTCTCTACATGAAAATTTATATACAGTCATAAATTTAAGTTATATCATTAATAGAAAATATATGTTGTAAACTTTTTGGCAAGCATATATTGCACTGTACATGCTGCTATTATTAATTACTTTAATATGTATGTACATCTACATTAAATATTTGTGTGTTACGGGTTTAGATACTCAATGTTTAATTGCAGAGCATCTGATGATTCAAAAAGCTTGTAATAAGTGATTATACTTCATGAATTTTGTGCTCTCATTGAAGTACAGCTAGTATTTATTATTAATGGTTTATAAATCTACAGTTCCTACAGCATCATTGAATTCTCATCATTGAATTTAGAAAAAAAACCTTATCTTTCCATTTGACTTTCTTATGCCTATACCCTCGATAATATTTTAAATTAGATATATGATAAATGTTTTTTTTACAAAATCATACAATGGTAAATAAGTTCATAATGAAGGTTGAAATCAGGTTGTAAATATGGGACCTATCAAAAGCATTATAACAGAAAATTCCTGTTGTTAGTTTTTTTAGTATTTTTCAACCTACTAATAATTTACAGTGTATTAAAATTAAGGGGATTGATTGATAGAGTGGATTTTTTCTTATGAGTATTTTTATTGCTTCTGAGATTTTTGTATGTCTTTGAATTACCTGGTAATGTTGTTTTTTACTCCCATTCCAGGTCTTGTTATGTCCCCTGTATGTGATAAGATCCCAGCTTCCTCGACAGCTGATTGTTCACATAGAAACTCCCAGCATGCAACAGAAAAGACAGGTCAATGTCCCTGGAAAGGGGAGAGAACTTCAACTGGAATGTCTAGGGGCGGCTTACAGTCATAATCTCACCTTCCAACTCAGGTAAAATTGACTTACGGAAATTTTATCTCACCTGTCAATGATAATCAGTCATTGACTGTTAGACATATTTCTGGTATCATTTGTATTATTCTGTTTTAGTCAGGGATTGGAGAAATCTAGTTCCTCAGTGACCTTGACGACAGGACTGATAAACCAGATCACAAGGTCATCACCATCCACTATAGACGTGGAGGCTCTCACTCAGACCTGGAAGAAGGAAGATGGGGATCAGTGGCCATATTGTTTTACAGAGGATACCAAGTATGATACTCAAAGAATTTGAACTAAACTCCCATTCTTTTAACATTAATTCTGCTACTTATTTGCCACTGATTTTGTGTATACATTTGGTGTCAATCTCAGACTGTATCTTTTCCAATTAAATATTATCTGCATACATTTATTTTCTATCAAGCTTCCTTTAATGAAATTTTTAAATAAAATGGACATATCAATAGTTTGAAATACTCATATTTGATTGATTAACAGGGGGCGCCCAGGATTATTCTACAGCCCCCCAGAATCTCCCACTGCATCTGATTCTAGCGCCCAGTCATCAGAGGGAGCAGACCCCAGAGACCTTGACCTGATTGTGTCCCAGCCCAGCCTTGACCTAAATGTCAACCTCTCTGAGTACTGGCCCGGCTGTGGCACTCTGCTGGTTGACGTGTCGCCATGGTGTCTCATGACAAACCAAACTGACCTTGACCTAATGATAGTAGAACAGAATGGCACATCTTGGCAACTACCATCCAGAAAGACATTTACACCACCAAAATTCAAGGTTTGACCAAATGAGTGTCATGTTAAATCTATATTTTCTTTACTAGCTGTCATTGAAATTTTTGTTTTTAAAGTCTGTATATTTCTAGACAGAGTTCATGATTGTTGTATCTTTATTTTTTCAGACAAAATTTATGATTGATGTATCTATTTTTCTTTCAGACTGAGTTTGTGATTGGTGTAGTGGTTGAGGGGTCCCTGTTTTACACCACCCCGATCCCTCTGTCTGATGAGGAGATAGAACTACAATTATACAGACCAGACAAAGGGAGAATACTCTTTATTGATGGATATCTTCAAACCAGAATCCTCATCAAACACCCACAGAAAAATCAAGTAAAACAAGTTTTTGTGGTCTTCTACTGAAAAATTGTCTGATTGCATCCACACAAAAGTCTCTCTCTATGGAATGCTAAAGGTCAAGTTATAAATAATGCACAGTGTATAATTTATGTGGTTGTCCAGCTTCGAGGAATTTTTTGTTTGTCAAAAATAGAGTAAAATAGAATTGATAATGTTCACATATTTCATCTTGGTATCACACTTTAAATGGAATCCAAGAAATTTTAATCTGCAGAAATAATCCACCTTTGGAGTAATAAATTGCAAAAAAAGCTGAATTTTGATATTTTGAAGTAATAATATGATTCAAGCTTCTTATGTTTGTACTATTCCTGTTGCAGATCTGTTTCCTTACCCTGCAGTCATCAGTGAAGAAGAACATGAGGATAATTGTGATAACAGAAACCTTTAACCTCTGTAATCTGACCCCTGACCCCTTGACTGTGTCACTCACTGCCATTCCAGTCATTAACAATAAGGTATTAATTTAATCATCAATAATCAAATTATTTAATAAGTTTATAAAGTTTTGGATCTGATGAAAATATCTTATCACCCTCTGTTTTATTGAATAATTTTTTATTGCTTTAATGTTTGAAATGTTGAAGATAGAGAATTGAAAATTTTAACAATGCATGTCTTGATAAAATACAGTATGTATTCATTCACTTCACATGTTATAAAGCAAATTCATTTTAACCAGGTTAGCTTGGCACCTTGTGTCTCCTCAAACATTCCAAGTCACTCGAAGTGTAAAAAGGACCAAACAGACTTCTCTCCCCTTTTAACATGGAATGCATTGGAGAATACAGATGTTAAAGAAGATACCTTCTCTCACTATATCTCCATAATAGCCATCCAATCAGATGAAAGCTCTGTTAGTGGAGCTATATCTGATTGGTCACATCCAGTGAGATTTACAGCCACTGAGAAGGGGACTAAGCTGACATTGGCTGTGCCTACCTGTGATGGGGATCTCCACACCAGACCTGTGTGTGTGACGGGGTACTTCAGACAGGGGATCTATTATTACGTGGTCAGGGAGGATGAGTCCCCCTCCTGTCTTATTTACAATAACACCACATTCCCTCTCAGTTATGGACATCAGAATCTTGCTCTCCTCACTGCAGGTATGTTATCTAGATAAACTAGAATTTCTGTATGTAAAATATAATCAATACAGTAACATTTAACTTATACTTTATATGAATATATATTATTTTGAAATACTTCTTCCAGGAATTGTAGTTCAGGAGGAGACAGAGTTACTGAGTTCCTTACCCACCATTCCTCCTCACAGAAATGTGTTCTACACACCACTACTGATGAACCAGAGGTTTTCAGAAAATGTGGGTGACCTCAAATTTCCTAAACTTCACTTTGGAATAATGAAAAACCAAGGGAAACAACTTGAGACTGTAAATAAAGTTGTGTGGAGTAGTGCTATTGATGTTAATTCAGACATGGAATCTTTTGTGTCTATTCCTGGATCAATGGATATTAAGGTGAAGGTTAAAAGTGTTGCCATGGTAACACATATCACCGTGGAAGCAATAAGTAAAGCTGAAGTATCAGCCAGAGAGATCAGAAGTAGGATCAAAACTGAGAAAACTGAAGTCCTTCCTGAAAGCATTAATGGTAGTCAAGAGGACGAGTCCATTATCCAGTCACTGGAAACTGCAGCCATGGCAACAGTAGCTCACAAGGAAAGTTCTAAAAGAAAACCTCAGAAGAGTAAAACAGATGTTGTGTTAGGACTCCACTGCCATCATGTGTGTGTGGTACTTCAGGATGAGACCAGCTCTACAGAGGAGATTTCTGAAGTTCTCCAGGTCTCTGTTGATCACTTGTTTCTGGCTCACCTTCCCTCATCTGAGTCAAGGTCAGACAAAAATTCCAAAGACCAAGATCAGCATCAGTGTTTGTCACTGTGTCTTGGAAGCTTGCAGGTTGATAACCAGCTTTACCTTACCAAGGGACTGTATGACTTCCCTGTTGTTTTCATGGCACAGACTCCAATAGACTTTCCTGATGTGTCTGGTATGAATGTGATGGAAAAGTTGGCTGTTTTGAAGTCCGTGAGTTTGTGTCATGTACAAGCCGTGATAGAACACGACTGCCTGACACACAGTCTGGTGAAGTCCCTAGAGATCAGCATCTCTCCAATCATTGCCAACATCAATGACAAGTTTGTGTACAGGATTCTGAAGGAGTTTGATATCCTCATTCCAACCAGTCTTTCATACCCTACCTCACGGAAGCAAACCGTCAAGAAAATACCCAGGTCTTTCAAATCTTCCTCGGTTGTCCTGAGTTCTCCGGTTAAAATAGAGCATCTGTGTATCAAACCCGTATCTCTGCTTCTCAGTGTTCACGCTTCACTGAAACTGTTTATTGCTTCAGACCGGACGCCACTGGCTTTTGGGAAATTTGAGAAAACTAAAGTTGTGACAACATCTTATCATCTGATCAGAGCCCTGGCCATGCACTATGCATCAGGTGCTCTCTTTAGAGCAGGTAAGTAAATACTTGAAAACAGTTGTGGTTTGTAAGATTATATGTGTATGTCATTGCTATCTCTTACATTTTCATCTTTAGGCTAAATTCAAATATAAGTATCTGATTTTGGATTATCAGGAATCAAAATTATTACAAATTATTACTAATGCTTTATGATACATGAATTTCAGATTGTCAAATATTTAAATTGACGTTAATATACTTTTCATGATGAAATTTTAACTGCACAGTGTCTTTTATATTAGGCATAGTTGTGGGTTCTCTGGAGATTCTGGGAAATCCTACAGGACTGATCCGCAGTATAGGGACAGGGGTAGCAGATCTAGTGAAGAAACCATACGCTGGTCTGACACAGGGGCCCGGGGCTTTTGTCAGTGGGGTGTCCAGCGGAATGTCTTCATTTGTGAGGAACATATCAGCAGGTAGGCTTATTACAGGAATAGGGTACATGTAAGATATATGTACCTGCATATTACTGTACAGATGTAAATTAAGTATGGTCAATTATTTATAGCATGTATAATTTTACAGGTATGCTGACATCAGTGACAAACTTTGCCTCCAGTGTTTCTCGGAACATGGACCGCCTTTCTCTGGATGAATCTCACGTGGAGCGACAGGAAGAGAGGCGTCGCCAGCAGCCGGACGGGATTTCCAGCGGACTTAAACAAGGACTAACAGGATTTGGACTCAGTGTATTGGGTAAGACTATACAATTTTATGGTTTCTCTGAGTAACATGAATTAAATGTAGGTTGCATAAAGAATAAAGTGAAGTTAGGAACATGTTTTTATGACATCATTTGTTGGTATTTTTAGGGTCATAAAGAAATGATTAATTGCAAGTTTATCTTAAATACTTAACGGATAATACAATTTATTAGAAATACCACCAAAAAAACTCTTCACTAGCAGTGCTTAACTTGTTTTTGATTTACAGGGGCAGTAGCTGGTTTGGCAGATCAGCCAATACAGAACGTCATCCAATCAGAGAGCAGCAGTGAGCGGACGGCCAGAGGATCACCAGCCTCAGGGATTGTCAAAGGAGTCGGCAAGGGAATTCTGGGAGTGTTCACCAAACCACTAGGTGGTGCTGCAGAGCTTGTGTCACAAACTGGACAAGGTTTGTTGCAGACAGCAAGTTATCTTACCTGTGGACAAAAAATTTTGACTGTTACAAGTTTTTGAACCTCTTATATGCATTTATTCTCAATTTTTTCAGGGCTGCTCCATGGAACAGGGCTAGCAGACCATGTCCCTCTTCCAAGATATGATGCTGATGTTGTTATTACTTCTTTATCAAACAACAGTGAATCAAAATATGTCATGTAAGAGTTGATGTCTTTTCACTTAAGTCCTATTATTTGAGAGTCAATATTTTTACTGATACCACTGTGTGCCATCATTTTTCATAAAAGCTGAAAATCTGTTTTAATTTTTAAAATATTCATTTTTACAGAAAATTCCTGAACTCCTTGCCTAATGCCCAGCTTTGGTCATTGGTGGAGGCAGACCTCATTGACATCACAGATACAGAGGTCAAAGTTCATCTCTTGCTCACCAGTGATCTGCTCATCATCATAAACTTAGAGGATGATTCCCAGCAACAGGCATTCTCATTGGCTGAAATAGAAATATGTAATAAAATCACCAATGAGCAGTTTCTTACCATTATATGGAAGGATTCCATGCAGCTCCATACTTCAGATCAGGTGAGTAGTTTTTACTGTTTAAGTGTTTTGTCATCATTAGTTTCTTTTGGGACATACTCAGAGAACATGATTTTTATTGCAATGAAATTCCTTGAGATTGTAAAATATTGAACACTTGATCATATTTAGTATAGCAGCGTTTATTATCAGAATATATGAAGAGTGTAGGACACACACATTTTGAATTTTACTTGTATAATATTGTCAAAACTTAATGTTTTGCATTATTATTAATTTATTGATAAGAATACATCAGAAAACAAGAAATATCATTGACTTTATATTACTGATGTTAATACCTTTGTGTTTTAAGCCTTCTGGTGGCAGTAAGGACCGAGTAGAAGCCTTTATTGACGGCACCAGTGGGTACGTCCAAGTGTCCCCTCCAGACACGCCCCCAATGGACGACAGCCAATCAGAATCCTCTATTTCCCCTGTCAGCAGGAAGGCAGAATCTCCTAAATACAACTTTCTGATACACCCCGAAATCAAAAGTGCTTTTGTGGCTCAGTTTAATTTACTGAAGAAGAGGATTGTGCAGAGGGGGTTTCATGTCAATTAGAATCATCTTCAGAACAGAGCAATAACTACTGCATGATTTGTCTAGAAGTTCAGTTTGTAAAATCCAGTATTTCAATATTGTTATTACATGTAAAAATTGCTGCTTATTTATATTTTTACTGATACATCAATTCAAATTATGAATACAATGAAAAACATTCCATGTCTTGATGGATAAAATATTTAAGTACATTATATGTAAGGGTTTCATTTCAAAAATGTTGTTATAACTATTAAAGTCATTTTATTTGTATGAAGGAGAGGGTTTTATACTTGGTTTCACATCATATAGTTTTAACAATAGAAAAACACTGACTTTATATTACTGATGTTAATACCTGTTGTTAATACAAAGTTTTAGAATTACTGTTACTTATTTTTGTAAACGTCACATTTGAGAAATCTCAAATATTTTGTTCACAAAGCTAAATTATAAATTTTAAGACATTGTATACGGGCATATATATGTTTTTGACTTTAAGACTATAAGTTTTACATAGTAATTATGTAAATGAATATAAAGAATGAAAGTTTCTAGTATGTTATTGCTACCAATAGTAAGGGAGATAACAATTGAATCTGTTTGTTGCAAGGTTACATGTATCTGATGAAGTTTCTCATTTCGATTTAACTGTGAAAGATATTTGTTTATATTTTAATAACATTGTTAAAGAAATTATAGTTTATGGTTTCTTGATTCACATAGCTCATGTTTTACACTTTTTGTTACACTTTTGTAAAGCTTGACGCAGATTAATTTTATCCGTTTCCTCAGAAGATTCTTTCCAAGGAAAGGAAAATTCCAATTTTCTCTTAAAAATTTTAATTTATTAGGGATTAGAAATTGTTTTTTTTAATTCCATGTGATGTTACAGACACAAATCTGTCATAAACAGTGTAATTTTTGTGGGGGTGATTCTTTAACTAAGATCTTTTTTATGCATTTCTATTAAGTTTCCAGCAGAAATCTGTTTCAGATGTTAGATGTTTGTTAATTTTGCCATTCATGTGCAATAAAAGATTATTTTATTTATATTATCCAGTGCTCTAAGTACTGTTTTGTTGCTTCATACAGTAATAAATTATTTTCATTCAAATGTTGAATAATTTAATTGTTCTTCTTGTATTAATTAACAAAGTCTTGTTGAGGACAGGTCTGGTCTTGTGCAGTCGAAGCACAGATGCATCTTACAGGTTATGCAAGTTCTTTTTGTGGATTTGGGTTAAAAGTGTGAGTAAGGGTGGCGTTACATGGGGTAGAGGTCCCAATGACTTCTGCATAGTAAAAAAAAAATCAATTCAAGCTAGCACTGGACCACATCATTTACTAACTCTTTAGCTACATTATCCTTGTTACTGCCAAGTTCTAGTCATGTTATATCATCACACTAGTATGCACATGTAAAATTCAATGCAATACAAAAACACATAGGTTTAAATTAATTTAATGTACTAATTAAATATACACAAATATCACAACAGTTGCAATTGTAACAAAACAAGCAAAAGGTTTTAAATATATGTATGTCTCTTCTTGAACACGTAGCATCTTTTTTTCTGCAGTGTTAAACATGCATATTCTGTCTTTCCATATTACATTTTAATTGTCATGAATCACAATATAACAAATGACTATTCACATATCCTTCACACACATTCACAATGTCCACTATGTCACAATTCACCTGAACTGTATTGGACTGATTCGTAATCCAATACAGTCCTTTCCTATCTCAGTCACCTGAAAAAATGAATAATTCAGCTGATCAAAGAAAATATTGTGCAAGTAATCATTCATTTGGTTTAAAATCTGTTACCATTATTGTGGAAATGATTATCAGTTAAAGTAAAAATAGTGAATGACTTGAATCTTGGTTACCTGTGTTACTCTGCAAACTTGACCTTTGAACTCTGGTAAATAGCATGCCCCACTTAGTGGACATTTCACTACAGGCTTTCCTCTGGAAAAGAAATTGTATTATTAAATGTAATGTACCGTAAATACATGTATTACATATTTTTACAAGGATTTCAGCATTTCTTGTGCATGTAACGTATGATATTTCAAGAAATCATTTCACATGACTTAATCCTGTTTTAACATTACATACCTGTATATGGGAATGTATGAAGCGGCACAGATGTCAAATGGATTGTGTTGGTCGTACTTCAATTCATGGGCATCAGTAGGATTTTTCTCACATGCAGACAAAATCTTTCTAGTCTATAAAAACGAGCAAAACTTAAACAGACAAATCATTATTTTCCTCCAATGTTTCAACTTTATGAAGTAATGCTAAAGATTTTCAAACTGGTATACTAGTAAAAAATAAAGAAAAAAATCCTTATTCTTTACACCTGTAAAGTACATGTAAGCATAAGCTTGTCACGCTCCTTGAAATAAACAATCCAGAAACTGCTACCCCTCAGAAATAAAACTGGATTTCTTTTCACTAAAGTCTACAAACCTGTGTAGCTACGTCTGGTTTAGGTCCTAACTCTAATAGTCTCCTGGCAAATGAGGCAGCTGTTTTATAGTTCTTGAGTTTAAAGAAGAGATTTAATGCAGTCCTTAGTGTCAGGATCATGTGTATGGGCTGAAGGTTACAGTGGGTGAAATAGGCTGCCATCTGGAAAACAGAAACATGGTATCAACTACACATGTCAAATGTTCAATTAAACAACATGAAACTGTATACAGTGTTAAATCATCACCGACCTCGCAAATTCTTTTCTGTTCCTCCAGTGTGGCTTTAGGAAGGTCCTTTCTGTTTTGTTCCATGGATAGCCCCACAATGTACTCTCTGCATATCTCCACTAGCTGCTGAGCCTACAAGTCAACAGTACCAAACTCAATCCTTAGATGTAATCATATCCTTTTCAACTATTGCATTGCAGTCAATCTTTCTATAAATCATATCATATTCATTCAATATAGATGACAAAGTCTACCATAATTCATTCACTGCCACTGCTTTGCTTATACTTTTGCTATGATACCTTTGCTCAAGCACAATGAAAAAACAATAACCCTGTTGCTTTCACCAACCTCTGAGATTTCTTGTTTGTTGTCCACCACAAGTAATGGCACACTGAGTAGAATACTGCGGAACTTGTCGATGGCATCTCCGAATTTTCCTGTGGTGGTCATTTGATAGGCCACCTGTAACTGTTGGACCAGAGTGTTCAGTTTCATTCCTACTGCCGGCATTCCCGCCCGGGCTCCAGCTTCCTTCCTGTATCAGATAAATATAGCAAATTACAACACGTTTCTCTATATTTTCTTTTCATACGGTGTATCTACACATTGATGAGAAAGAAACACAAAATAATATATCCAGTGTACAACTTAATGTTTGAACAGATTAGTGATTGAAAGTATTTTCAGTATATTTCATGTTTAAATGAGAGTTAAATAAGTATCTGTAAAACAGGAAAGCTTATGAAATATCAGCATTGTCCTGTTCTGATTTTTTTTTTACATTTACTGAACATATATAAATACTCTTTCTCTGAGTTGTGGATACATACCAGTTTCTGTGTGGATGTCCAAACAATGGGGGTTGTGAGGGGAGTCCCTGGTAACAGGTCCTAGATCTGGCAAAGGTTTGTAAGAACAGCTGTTTGTATGTGTCAAACTGGACCACGCCCACCTGATCATGTAACAAACGCATGGCTGTCTCAAAGGAGCCAGCAAGCACATGGTCCACAGGTAACTGAGAATTATTGCACCACACCTGGTAGAAAGAAGTTTTGGCATTAATTTTCACTGCACACTTAATTAACTTATTATGCATGATTGTGCTAGCTTGGACTTTAAATACCGTATAACGGGTATTTTTTACGTGCTGTTAATTTTTACTATTTTTACGAATTTTATAAATCTGTAAAATTTAAACGCATAAAATTTCACAGCAGTAAAAAAACGTCTTGCCTTAAATTTTAAAAATCGTATTATGAGAATTTCAGTGTTATCACTGCCATTTAGCTAAGTACCTGGAGGCTATAGAATTAGTTTTGACAACCATTGGTATTTGGGGGAACTTTTTAATTGATCATCAATTAGGACCAAACAAGTAAATCTTGATTAATACACAAATTATACAAACATCGTCAATTACCTGCTTCCTTTTACGGGACGCATGATTTCTGATAATGGCTTAATTATTACAGACTGAAGTCTTCAAATTATATCCGTTTTTCAAGACTTTGACCCTTTCTTCTTTTTTATTTGCTTGCAGTAAAAACTTCAACATTTTTATTTATATACGGCAATCATTTATTGAATCGACTCTCGTTATCACGGGAGCACATTTTTATTTTTACATTGGGTTGTCCAGACACATTTTAAACATGTATTTGTATGTTGATGCATTCAAAAAGCTACATCATTGATCTAGAATTTCACCTCCGAAAATTTTAATTTTTACGGACATGCTCAATGCGTAAAAATTTAACGCGTAAAAAATTAAAACACCCTTTTTCAACCGAAATTCGTAAAAATTCACAGCAGTAAAAATTACTCGTTCTACGGTATGATCTTTGATTACAAAGTCAAGAAACACTTTGATTATTAAAGATCAAAAACAAAATCTTCAAGACTTTTGTGTACCCACCTGGGTCTGACTTGTTCCTTTAGTTGGAGGAACAAAGAATCCCTCCTCTCCACCCCCTGCAGCCGCTGGTCCCACATCAAGGTCAGGAGGAAGTTCAAGGTCATCATCTCCCACATCCCATCCCCCTCCCTCTTCTGTAGCCCCCACCAGGGCCTCGTCATCCAGACCCTCATCACCAAATCCTCCCTCTGTAAAATATGTCATAAAATACACTTATTGTTACAAAGAATGCATTCCAAATCTTTATCTCAATGTTATGGTATTTTAAATTGATGTATACATTACCCATGTGTCAGATATTACTGGCTGTGTGAACTTACCATCATCCAGGACAAGATCAGCATCATCTCCCCAGCCTTCTCCTGCTCCCTCCTCTATGTCTACTGCTGCTGCTGCCAGACCTGTACGCTTGCCTAAAGATACCACAGATACAACAGTTTTACATGTACAGGCAAAGTCTACAGAAAAAATTTCAGGTTACATATGGCAAACTACAGGTACAAGACAAGGTCTTCATTTCTTATCTTTTAATTCATTCCCTGACATGTATTAAAAATACAAAGTTCGCCATCTCAAAAAAAAATGAGTACATGTGAAGCTCAGGCTGTTCTGTTCTACATTTTTATCTAAGTCAGTACATAAAAGGGTTTATAATTATGGAGAACAGTGACAATTTTCTCCAGTTACTGAGATTTCATTGTCTTTACCTCCACCAGCTCCGGCGGCCATGGCTCCCTCGAAGAATCCCTTGGTCATGGTCAGTAGTGGCCAGTTACTCTCCTGCTGCATGATGGGTACTGGTGGTTGTAAGAGCTGGGCCTGGGGGTAGAGATCAGGGATCTTCTCCTCCTCGCCAAAGCTCTCCCTCAGCTGCTCTGCATCCTCCTCCATTCCATGAGTGGCCGCTGTCAGGTAAGCCAAAGACTCTACAGAAAACAAGAAAAATATGTAGAAACTCCTTTTATTTTTACTTCAGCATATCATCTTCACAGTTCCAAATCACTAAAATTTGTTTTTCCTTGAGGACCCCAGAATAAAAATTCCAATCAACTTTGAAAATCATTTTAAAATCACAACAAAAAGAGAAAACAAACTTTGTCCGACTCCTTTAAGAATTTTTACTCTCTCCGCTGTATCTCCCAAGAACAAGGCATTCTGGAAATGTCCACTGGTGTCCTTTCTTATTTCAGCTGCAAAAACAAAACTTGGCATTCAGATAATAATTTAGGGCTGGGTATTGGTCTGAGATTTCGCATTGCGATATACTGCGATATTCATAACTGTATTGCGATATGTATTGCAATATTTTCAATGTAAAAGAAATGGCATTTCTTACTATAGTTACTTTAATTTACATGCAGAATGTACATAACTATGATAAGTAACCAACACGGAAAAAAATTTTTGTTGATTTCATTTAAGTTATACTCTGAAATGTTCCCACAAAACAACTTCTGACTTACTGCTTGGCTAAGTCCAGTTTTATTTTTATATACATGTATAATGACAAAATTCCTTGATCTAAGCATATTGCCAATATATCGATAATACAAAATCGTATTGCGATACGATATTTTTTGTCATTGTATTGCAATATATTGAAATATCGATATTATTGCCCAGATAATATTCTAGTACAACAAAATCAAACACATGCAAAATTTAATTATTTCATGACAAATTGCCCGTTTTATTTTCTCACCAATTTTCATCATTTTCCGGAGTTTCTCCAGGTTTCCTGTGATGAGATAGAGGAAGGAGAGTTTGTCAAAGTTTTTGGTTCTCTGATAAGCCATCTCCACCACCTGGTGGTTCCCCTGTAGCAGCGCCGCCTCACCAAGCTTCTCCCAGCAGGCCTGGTCATCCAGGGCCCGGGCTGCTTCCAGGGCAATCTACATGTATAAATAGTATTTTAGTATTAAATCATTTTATAACCTTGTAAAATGCTTTTCAATTTAACACAATAGTTTGATTGAAATGATACTCAGTTATAATAGAATTAAACAGTGGAAAAAAAATACCAAATTTAGAAACCACATTAAAATGTTCAAAACCAAAGTCAGAAATAGATGTATTTTGATGCACCAATGCAACTTTGTAATAGAGATTTAATAACTGATCTTTTTTTTGTTTGTGTAATACTATCTTCTTTTAAAAAAAAAATTACCTCAATATTTCCACATTCCAAAGCCAGACCAAATCTTGTCTTCTCATCCTTGACGAAGTGAAGTGCCACCTCTGGGTAGCCTTTCTTCTGCAGGTACGCAATGATAGACTGTCCCACCAACTTAGCATTCCTCACCATGTGCAACACCTACAACATCACCAATCCCATCATCCAATCAAAATCAAATTACGGTTTTACCTCAAAGTAATCATTTCATTTCTTTTCAAATACATGCAGCTGATAAAATAATTTCAACGGAATGCTTAGTATACCAGCACTACCTACCTCTTCGTACTTCCTGTTGACCAGAGCCAGTTTGAATTTGAACTCTGTGGGGTCTATGGACAGGACCCGGGGTCTGACCTCCCGGTCCAGACAGAAGACACTGTTACCCTTAATCCTGGTGATGTAGATAGGGAGGTCCAGGGTACGGATGATACCATGGTCACTGAAATCAATCAACTTTATGTTTAGTAACTGGAAAAGCAGTGTGAGGTAGTTGCAAATTACTAGTCAGACTGCGAAAATAAAATCACGGAAATGCAGAACAGCCAAACAAATCTTACTCTGGAAGAAGTACAGGCAATAACTAATGATTAGTACCTACCCATTAGTGAGAGCGTATTTGATGTGGTTACTTGTGGTGTACACGAACACCCCTGACTCATCCCATGCCCCACTCTTCAGTTTAATGCTCTCCTGGATCGTACACAGACTCTCCAACTTTCTGTTACAAATTGTGATCACTGTAAAAGTAGAGCATAAATCAAATAAATTCAAGTTTATAAAACAATAATCATTTTGGCCCCTTTGGAACCAAGACATGCAAATTCTTTTTATAATTTGACTGTAAGAAATGCAAGATCTCAAAAGCTTACACATAATACTCATATAATAGTAATAATTTAATTACAAGCACATGTATATAGATTGATTCTTAAATAAACAAGTTTCATATTTATATAGTGTACACACCATGCTTGCTGATGATGGCAACATGTGACATGTCTGAGGACCAGATCACAAACTTCACTTTAGAAATCTTCACTGATGCCAGGGACCTATAGAATACAAGGTAAATGATAAAATCATAAAATTCAATGCAACAAAAGACAATATATAGAACTAGACATACTTTGAAACAAGTTCCTGTAACTAACCTTTTCTGCTGTACATCAAACAATGTCACAGCATCAGCATCTCTCAACAGCAGACAACCAGTACCGGCATAGAAAATGTCGTCACAGTTGGGGGCCTGGACTTTCTTGGTGATTTCATTCTTCAGATTCTTGATCACAATCTACCAAAATAACATATAAAACATTGAAATATTCCATTAGCCTTTTTCATTTCATGACACTCTCTGTCTAAAATCACCTTTCCATAGGTATACAACAGACTTACATTATGAGTTCTATCCAGTACAGCAAATCTGTTGCGGGCAACCCAGATAGCCGACAGTCCAGAAGATCTCTTTCCCTCAGGTGCTGAATTCAAGAGAAAACAACATTGGTTAGCTTTTTAATTTTCATGTCTTGAGTTTTCTTTTTCTGAAATATTAACTGTAGATATAAAATGCCACAATATGTAATTTATATTCCATTACCATCTGGGTTTTGGGAATCTGATGATTTTGGCAGGGTATACAAGTCATATGTTGAGTTCTCAGCATTGCTGGCTCTCTGTAAAATGATTCAATTAATTTATTAACTATTCCCAATTTCCTTAAGACAATACAGCATTCAAATCTCTGTTTCAATTTTATTTTCAGGAACTGATTTACTTACAGTACAGAGCAGAACAGCATTCTCTGCTGGGTTATAGGACATGCTGAACACAGGGTTCCTACTGCCTCTATAAGGAAACGAAGAAAAATATTATTTAATATCAATGTCTTATTTTGGGAAGGTAGACTGATTAGTATAAAGTACTTTTCTCCCTAAAGCCATCTATCTTTCAAACAGCATGCATAAAATCATACAGTCAAGATAAACATACAAGTGTATGATAAGCACTTTAAATTCAACAAAGTACACAACAAATGACAAATACGCTCTGCTCTTCCAGGCCTTCCTTACCCTCTGAGCTGTATGAGGGGGTTGTCCTTTGAGGTGGAGAAGTCTAGTTTTCTCAGGTATCTATCTTTGACATAGTACAGAACATTGTTGTGTACGGCATATGCGGGGCGTTCTCTTTCTAGTTTGAATACAATCATCCCACTGTCATGGCCAGCAGCAAACATGTTCAAAGTGGGATGGGCAGCCATGACCCAGAATCTGTCATGTTCTCTCCTGAATGTCTGGACTCCAGTCCTGAAAACACAGTCCACTTCATTTTAAATTCTGTTATCTTTTTATTAACAAACACATCAATGAAATTGTTTTAGTTAGATGAACATAAATACATAAGATTTAAACTTCTGTATAATGATGCTAACAAATTAATGAACTTATGTATATAATCTCATATTTTCATACACATGTAGTACCCTTTCTGTTATAATTGATCTGTCCAGCTCACCTTTTGCTCATATCCCAGACTCTGATGCTCTTGTCCTCTGAGTTACTGAGGATGAGCTCCTGTCGGGGATGGAACAGACAACATGACACATTGTTATAGTGACCGCGACAGGTGTCCACTTCCCAAGCCTTGGAGTCTGTAATAAACACAGCAAAAATCTAGATAACCATAGTAACAAAAAATGTGTCCTCAATTAGACCATACAACTCCTTGTCTTTTTTTCATTATGTTCTTTTAAATAAGTCCTATACATGTAACTTTTCTCTGAAAACAAGAGTTGCAATGTACATGGAATATCTCTGCAGTACAGACAAGATATGCAATGTTTTTTTTAATACAGTTACAAACCTTTGACCTACCATTCATTCTCCAGAGCTTGACCTGTCGATCATCGGCACCAGAGACAATCAGGGGGAGGGTGGGGTGGAAGGCGGCCCAGTTGACCCCTCTGTCGTGCCCTTCCAGGACATGCTTAACCACAGTGTCCGACACCCCAAACAGGTCGGTCTGACCGGAGACCTTAATGCGGTCCTCGATACCCCCGGGGCCGGGAGACACGTTCTTCTTTCTCAGTCCTGTTGAAGATTTATATGAGTTGCTGATGGCTATAGGTAAGGGAAAAGTAGCACAGCAAGAATAAGCAAAAAGAAAAGAAATCACTCGTGAAAACCCATCACCAGGCATGTCAACCCAAAATCACATTTCTACTACAGAGTTGGTACTAACACACAGTTGGTCATCTTATACATGTGCATGCTGAAAAAAATTCCTTTTGAACCTGAGGAAAATGGAAACTTTCTTAACCTTTCTTACAGTTCATTTTTTCAACAAAATTTCTTTCGTATAAAAATAAAAGCACTTCATGTAAGAAAGAAATTTTTAGAATGATACTAAAATAGTCAATTTTAAGTTTAAAAAATAACTAGAACTGCCCAATCGGGACAAAATACCCCCCGCTGGGTTTTTCAGAAGTAAGTTTTTGCATAATAAAGATTTGTATCAAACACGAATTATAAAATTTTTCTTCCAGTGACCTTGAACTTCCCCAAATGACCTTGGGTCAAGGTCATGAGTCATGGGCAATCTTTGTGTGAAATGAGAATCTACCAAGTTTATCCATAAAAGATATGTGTCAAACATGAATTTTGAAATTTTTCTCCCAGTGACCTTGAACTTCCCCAAATGACCTTGGGTCAAGGTCAGGACACACCCTTGGGTCATGGGCAATCTTTGTGTGAAATGAGAACCTACCAAGTTTATCCATAAGAAAGATATGGACCGGACAAGAATTATGAACTTTTTCTTCCAGTGACCTTGAACTTCCCCAAATGACCTTGGGTCAAGGTCA
>PRKT01000289.1:223228-265245 GCA_003671525.1 Saccostrea glomerata
AAAAAAAAAAAAAAAAAAGATGCAGAACAAAAAATCAAAAAAATTTGTGAGGAAGTGAAAGAAAACTTCATATTAATATACACTCTATGTTAGGAAGATTCTCATTTCTTATATAATATATCAGCAGCAAATAGAAAAATAATCTATTTATCAAATAACACAACCCTTTCTTATAAAAATCTAAATCTTTACCATTAGCATTTTTCAAAACAATCAATTTTTTTTTTAAAATATATATCAGATCATCTTAAATCTCAACAAATACTTTGAAGTCAGTTTATTACATCATACAAATTCACAAATTAATACTTTTATTAAGGTAGGGTTTATAAACAGACCTGAGATATCCCACACCCTGACAGTCTGGTCAAGTGAGGCCGACACAATGAGGTCCTCTGAGGGGTGGAACTGAGCACACATCACAAAATGACTGTGTCCCGCCAACACACTGTAAAAATAGATATCATCTAAAAATGTGTTCTTAGAGATCACGCAATGCAAGAATTAAGTTTACATTAGGCAAAAAAAGGCCCTGCAAATTTATTGTTTGACACCCTACGTCTGATTTCTAACAGAAGAACTTAGTGCTTTCCCTTTAGGTACTTTCACTTTCTATAACAGTTATGTTTAACCAATGATAAAATAGTGTCTTTTATTTGTATTTTGTATAGTGAAAACACACAAGTTCCTATTTTTGAGGTTAACAACTGCCAAATAAAAGTGCACACTATTTCTGTCACTATACACATGACATGTTTTTATGATACATTTCCTGGTCGTACCTAACACAGTTCCTTGACTGCCAGTTCCAGACTCGTATAGTCTGGTCATCTGAGGAACTCAGAATCCAGGGGTACTCCTGAATAAGATAAATTGATAAATTATACATGATCCTTAACTGCAGAATAATAATTATTTCATTTTTGTTCAATCATTATCCTTACATGGTGGAAGTATGTGGTTCTGATGTAGTCCTGATGTCCCAGTAAAGTGAACAGACATCTCCTCTGTTTATAGTTCCAAACCTATCAAACAACAAGGATAATTTTAAACAAGAGTCATAGTCAAGAAATATAAAACTCAAATAGTATTCAATTATAATCTATCAACATGTATATATTAAAGTTTTTTAATATTTCAAAGAGTCCTCATACTGTAGACTTACTTTTTTCCACGGGGTCATAATTCCGCAGAATCTCAATTTCAGTTTAATCCGCGTGTAGAAAATTACGCAGATTTCCTTGACTGTCACACTATGCCTTACATTTATATTAAGAACACTTGGACAAATTTCCACGGAAAATTTGTGACCGCGTACATAGCGTAAATAGCGAAAAAGAGTACTTCTACAGTATAAGCAAATATAGCAAACTATCGAGTGCAGAAAACATAAAAAAAAGCTCTCTTAAGCTAACTGAGCAAAAATCAAATATATTAGAACTTTTTCATTTTTTTAGATAACTTATTTGACACAAACCTTGATTTTGTAATCATCTCCTCCAGATACAAACAATGGCTGCTGTGTGTGGAAACAAATCCCCCTAACTGGACCTGCAACATATTATCAATCACATTACTGCCATACTTCAAACAAAACAAGGTCATTTGTAATAGCTGATCATTTATTTTACAAAGTGTTTAAGAATAAAATTTCATGAAATGGCTAATCATTTATATTAAAAAATGTTTTAGACTAAAATTTCAGTTCTTTATAATGGAGATAATCTATAAATTTCTGCTGACTAGTATTCTTAATTACCATCGTGTTCATCAAATTTGTCTATAAGTGTACACATTCTGTAGTCCCACAGCTGAATCACCCCATTGAACAGACTTGTCAACACCCATGGTCGTTTGGGGTGGAATGAGAGTCCTGTAATAAAACAAAAGAATAATCTGCTAAATCAACCTCTGCACAATAATGGAGTAAGTTTCCATCATCTCAAGAATATCTGTTTTATTAACAGGATTATGGCTTTAGGAGTCTTGCTAAAAGCTATCATAAAATATAACACTTATATTGCTGCTTTAACTAGTCCATCAAGCATGTGGCAGTAAATTATGCAAATTAAACTGTCTCAAATTAAATTATGTTCACATGACAGCTAATGTGAAGTAAACTAATAAGAATTAAAAATTTTATTTCCACAATAAGGCTGTTCAGTAAGGCTACACAGTAACACTATTATTACGACACTTGCAAATCAAGTCACAATGTACAAAGCAGATACAGTTGACTACTGATTTGACAATTACATAATGTCATAGTGTCTGTACACATTTGTGATAATCATAAATTCCCTTTGTTTTCCATTAAAAAAGCACAAGTACCTATATCTGACCATCGATGTGTTGTCTATGTCAGACTTTTAAAAATCAGTCCTTTTAAAAAGCGTCAGGATTTACGAATTAGCTTCGCTTAGCATTCACATGCTATTTGTGAAATCAATTCATGTTTAATTTACAGCAACTTATGTTTAATTCGAATCAATTCCATGTGAACAGGGCATTCATAAATATTCTGATATGATGAAGCAAAAAATTTTGCTGCAAAATACCTCTTTCGATTCATAGGATTATCATAAGTGAGTTATAAAAAACCAAGTTATTAAGAATTCCACAAAAAGGTGGGTAATAAACATTTATAATGTGAAGAACGTTGGTCAAGTTCATAAACATGGATAAATTGAAAACAAACAGGCTGGGATTATATTTGAGGCCATTCGAGTTAAAGCCGATTCTCCGAATAATATAAAAGCTACGCCTTTATGTTGTTAGATTTTAGTAAATGCTTGCAATTTTCTTACCTTTCACTCTCGCAGACTTGGTCTCAAACTTCGTTAACATATTTTTTCTGTGTCTTCTTTATTTGCCGGGTGGTAAGAGCCACCGTGGAAATAAAATGGACGTTGACACGTAACCGGAAGTTGTGACTTGGAATGGAAGGGGGTAAATATAGTTTCCCAGTCAGTTCAAGGTTGATCCATAATAACACTTGATGGGAGGATACGTTTATTTTTACTGAAAATAGGCTTAGTATCAAATATTAATTAAAACTTCTTTGCCGTATCATTAAAAAAAATTTATGACAAAGATAATCAGAAATACCTGCAAGCATAAACTTTTTGCTTTCTAAAAATCAGGGGATCTATGGGTCCATGTAAAATAACATGAAACTGTTTTTAAGGACAACATTTTAATTTAAAAAAAACATTTCACGTATTTGTTACTCTAAAAAATATGGATAAATCATGGATATTACAACAAACATTATTATGATAAATGCGAACATTTAAAATGTGAACATTTAAAATAAAAAATATAAGTGAGTTATTCCCCTTTGCATAATATTATACGATATATCCACAGGGGCCGGTAACATACTGTTTTTGATTGTACGTAATCACTAAATATATATAAAAAAGGACAACATTCTTTTTGTATACATAAAGTGATTATGTGAAATCAAATACAGTATGTTACAGTCCCCTGTGGATATATCCTACTGAGCCTGAGATAAAAGATACCACAGAGTCTGATTTGTTTCATATTTGGATATTTTACAGTTGATTCGATACGCAAGAGCATACTATACGTATGAACAATTTCTAAAACGACGTAAATTATTGACAAACAAGTTAATGAATCAAGGATTTCAGCATTAAAGTCATAAATTCGTTAGTTCTATGGTCGATTCAATGACTTTGTCGGCAAATACAAATACTGACATACGTTTTTCATACTCATTGTTAGTCCATCATTTATACACTGAATTGACGATGGATTTTTCCGTTATTTCCAGCTCATGACAAGGAGCACACGGCGGGTGTGACCGGTCAGCAGGGGATGCTCGCTCCTCCATGGCACCTGATCCCACCTCTGATGTTTTGGAGATCCTTGTTTGCTCTACTCCTATTTTGCATTGTTTTATGTACTTTTGTTCTTGAGTACTGTTCGTTATCTCCACATGTTTCATTACAGAGAGAGAGAGAGAGAGAGAGAGAGAGAGAGAGAGAGAGAGAGAGAGAGAGAGATTCTGACTACTAACCAGTAAAGGAGACAATGTCAATCCTTCAATCCATGTGCAGGCTGTATACTGTGCCCATGACTTTTTTTGACTAGTTTCTCTTTAAAGAAATTCACTTCTGACATGCATTTTATCAAGGATTTTTAATAGAATTTTTTAGACATCTACTCATGTTTTGCAAATTTTAAATGTCAAAGAAAAATTGAGAGGGGGCGGGTGTACACTCACTGTACACGTTGCTGAACAATAGTGAATTTGTGCATTTCACAAAATTCTATTTTTAATCTTTAAAGTTAATTATCATTTTCATCAATCTGATTGAAATTAGATCTGATCCGCTCCAGATGTGTAGCGATCTCACTGGAGCGGATCAAAGATTTAATTTTAATAAGATTGTCATTTTCATATATTTCATGCCAGATGTTACCAGATGTAATCATGGCAATATGCATAATCTTAACTAAAACACATAGACGGCGCGCGCCGCACGGTGTTGGTGTCAAAAAGTCAATAATTGCTAATATTATACTTTCATGTAAATTACTTGAATCTGATTCGTCGAGAAACATTTGATAAAAAACACTACTACCCGCTGAATAATGAAGCCACGCCCTCCTGCGTAGCAACAGTCAACATTGCTTGACGACGGGTGGTATTACAAAAAATAGCGACTGCGCGGAATTTATGCGCGCGCGGTTCACTGTAATATGTCTTTGTATAAAACATTCAGTATGATATAATAAATATTGCATGTAGTTGAGTGTAACATTGAAAATTTTCACCCCTCGAAAACCATTGTCAACCTCGGCTGCGCCTCAGTTGACAATGGTTTTCTTGGGGTGAAAAATTTCAATGTTACACTCAACTACATGCAATATTTATATATTACGGCGGCATATGCGCTATTTCCATAATTTTAAAACAATTCACTATATGAAAACTATATATCATTCGGTCGGTAATTGTATACTAAATACATTTTAACAAAAATATTGATCATAAAATTCCAATTATCAAATATATTAATTCGACTATTCAATCAATTACGTCAAAAACGCATGTAGATAGGTAACAGGAGCGTCGCACACGCAATAACAAAATGTTGATAATTTCCATAAAACAAACAATGCAAACATAAAATTTAGCAGAAAAGTTCAAAATATGATGTAACTGATGTAAATTTTTTCAATTGTGATTTTGTTCAATCCGAATGTTGTGAACGCGTTGTTCAAAATGCAAGACAGCGATGTAGATAAGCGTTATCCGAAGAAATTTTGAAGGAACATGAAATGTCATCGGTAACTTTAAAAGATAATTTCATGAGCAAAATCAATTTTGAAATGGCATGTCAATGATCCTTTTTGTGTGCAAGGAACTATACTTTAAATTAAACTGATATTTTGTGTTGATATGTATGTTGGGTTTCTGATATTAAGCCGATTTATTGTGGGGACATTGACTAAGATGGTGTGCCACAAAGTTTGGAGGTTCAATGTCGCAAAGTTTTTAAGATTCGTAAAATGGCAAATTTTGTAATGCTGGATGAAAAATTGATGTTGAAAATTATTTTAAATTCTACAGAATGTTGCTATGTTATAAAGAAAAATATCTCTAGACAGAATTTTAACTTGCAGTGCCTTAAATTTTGATAACAATTGCCGTGTTACATATATGCACTACATTTAGCTATACGTCACAATTGAATTTGGCGGCAAAAACGTCACGTTAAAATGCTACACCCCAGAAATGACCTACATTTTAAGAATTCATTTTTCTAATTTGGCACCAAACAACGTTTAATACAAAATGTGCAATATCAAAGCTTTATTTAGGTATGAAAATAAATTGATTCTATAAAGAAGTGTTTGTTTTATATGCTTTTTACAATGTCAACATAAATGTCACACATTGTCCATAAGTAATAAATCTTACTATAATTGTATAAATGTGGTAACATTGATCACATGTGTAGTCATAGAAAATAGACATATTGAAAATTAAAGGATTTTTATGAAATGTGCATCTTTTCAAAAAGTTATTGGTATATTCCAAAATAATTTCAGTAGAATGGTGACAAAATCCTTACAAAATTTAAATGTCAACATAAATGTCACAGACGTAAAAAATTGGCGTTTTAACGTTATTAGGTTCAATGCATAAAAGTCATGTAAAGCGTCAAAACATTTTTTTCTCTCTCCAAAACTTACTCTCAATTGCTGATAAGCCTGATATGGATAAAAGAAAAACATACCAATAATGATTAATTAGAAAAATAATTTTAAGTTTTAAAAGTTGCATTTATATATGAAAGTAAAACATGTGCAGTGTATACCTGTACGCTGTATCGGTATAAATCCTTGTCAGAATCTGTACAAAAGTATTATTCAGAGTTCGAATTAAGACACGAGAAAAAAATCACACAAACCATTTATGCAAGGATATGATTTCAAATTTGAATTAACTCACAGTAAAGTGTGTCAACTCTTTTTTATGCTGGTATAAAATGTTTTATACATGGCGCGTTTACATTGAAAAATCCAATATTTAATAAGGGTTAGGGGTTGTCGGAGGTGAGTACAAATGTATTAGATTTTCATTACAAGATGGGATAGGACTTTGAACTAAAAAAAAAGATAAGTCAATGCTAAATCAGCAACATATCTACAATCGTACAATTTACTGAAAACAAAGGACAGATTCTAGGGCCTACTGATATGGGATTTTTTTGAATTTATCTCAATAAAATAAAAAGCATGTAAATTTAAAATGCGATGTTGAACAAGTTTCGTTATTTCTACCAAGTTTTTTTTTAAATAAGGCAAACCATGCTCATACTTTCCTCCCGCAATATGCATCCAGAAGGGTGCAGATAATTTAATGACACGTGTTTTCAATTACCTGCATAATAAAATTGGCTGTATTACTGGGTTTTTATTTTTCCTCCATAAAAAATGTTAGCAAAAAAGTAACGTCAAATAAATTTTCTAGAATTTCACGTAAAAAAAACGTCATTTTGACGTTACCTAAACTGACACCAACACCTTGCGCAACGTCATAATAATATAAAAAAGAAATTGCACCACATTAAACTGTTAAAGCGCGATATTTTTTTTACCCAGGGGATGTTTAGGGCATGAAAAATCTAGACATTTTTTGAACCAGAAAGGTCATCAGACATTTTTATTGAGAGCACAAGAATAAAGTAGCTACATTGTAAGTTTCATATAGTTTTCTATAAATCGGAAAAATTATTGGGGGAACCCCCCCCCCCGGCCCTATACGGTCTTGGCTTTAGCAATGAAAATGAAACTTAAAGTAGTAATGAATCCTTCCTCTGAAGAGAAATCCCTCACTAAATTTAAATGTTAAAAAGTTAAAAACTTAAAATTCAAGATCACGTATATTCTTTGTCCTCCCGTCTTTAATTGTTCCCCGAACATCCCGTACGTTAGTCAAAAATTAGGGTTGAATAGAAAGGATGTCTATCTCGTCCGATCAGATTGTCATTCTCAGTGGTGCCAATTTAATGTAAAATCACTAATTTTCGTGGGGGTTTATTTTTATGGTTTTTGAGGTATGAAGAGACACATGAATTTATATCCTCCATGATATGCACGGAGATCCCCATGAACCCATATTTTTTCCTCAAACCACGAAATTTGACAAATCGAAAATATATGATTTTACAGTATACACCTAATTGTTTGAATGTCATTAGAAAGTAATACGGTCAAGAAGTTATGCAAGCAATTTTAACTAAGTTTCGGAATGATAATGTTTACCACATCAGCTTCCCATATGATTCCTAAAGGGCATGTTACCATGCGAAGGAGTAGTAGTGTACAACTCCATAAAATCTGTTATTGGTTAAAAGTTTTACGAGGTCGAAGATAAATCATTATATTATCATTATCAAAATGATGCCATGCCCGGATCTAGAGGGGGTAGGGGGTTCCCCCTCCCTGAATTTTGCAGATACGAGTATAAAGTGTACTGTGTATAAAAGTGACCTTGGAACCACCAACATACCTCACCCCCTAGAAAACGCGGGTCCCTCTTGAATATGCAGTTCTGCGATAAACTGATTTTTTAAGCTCACCAGAGCCGAAGCTAGGCTCAAGTGAGCTTTTCTAATCAAAATGTGTCCGGTGTTTGTCGTTGTCGTATAAACTTTTCACATTTACATCTTCTAAAGTAGAGCCTATTTCAACCAAACTTGGAACAGAGTATCCTTGTATAAAGGGGATTCAAGTTTTATTTTGCTTAAATTGTCAAGAAATTTTTGAGTTGGAGTTTTTTTTACTTGGTTGGAACATCCCCAGTAAATTTCAGGTTCAAGATTTTACAAAATATTAACTGTTAAAATGTTTATTCTGTTATTCAAAGACTCTTTTTATGGGAGGGGGGGCTATTAAAAATATGCTTTTAATTAAAGCATTAAAGACAAAACGGGCTCCTGGTGACATAGTGTACATGTTGTATATCAACTTAGAATTTAAAAGCTGTGAGTATAATCAAGATTTTCTCGAAGACGGACGCAATGAGTCCCCCATCCCCTCGAAGACATCCCTTTGATTTATTCTACATCAAAAAAACCTAGTCTGAGAGAGAGAGAGAAAGAGAGAGAGAGATCATCACATTGTAGGATAGATATTTTTTTCAAATATGCCTGTAATTTGGCTTTCAAGAAAACGACAATGCTAACATTTTAACAACAATATTCTGGTAAATGATTTATAATTTATTTTAAAATGATTAATTCTGAATAATAGCAGTTTGTAGTAAATTATCCACACGAATTCTAACAAGATATTGGTTCTTGAGATAGCATAAGTTCATTACTCGTAGTTACTCGGTCAATATCGTCAACAAAAAATAATTTCTCTAGGAAAATGGCCTTGTTGTTACGAATGCCTTACGAGATAATTTCAGAGTATAGGAACTTTTTGGGTTTTTTTATGGTCAGCGGTCTGTCCCTGATCAGGGATCCTTTCAAATACAAATTTCCAGTGATTAAAGCATGATTAAGTAGAAAAAAAGGTGAGATGATGTCGTTGATTATACTCCTTGGAAATTGACTACTTACTGTATTATTTCAATATACATATACATTTAGATGATATTTTCTTCACCGATCTTTAAATTGTCACTTTTTAACGATGCATGCGATCATAAAATGCTAATATTTGGAGAAATATATTTTTAAAAACTTTAAAAAATGCATCTATAGAAATTTTTTTTTATAACTAATACAAAAGAGTTATTCAGTCATCACATTAGTAATCACGTTAATTGCACGTTATCCTGTTAGCATTGCATTGTTTTTATTTGAAGTTGTAATTAGAATTTAGAAAATATATAATAAGATACTAGCTCTTTCCGAAACGATGAGAAAACGATTTTCGAAAATTTGATCACGAAGGTCCCTTTTCGCTTGAAGCATCTCATATATTTGAATCAAACCTTACACATTAACTTGTATCATGGCCAAAAGAACCGAGGACACGTAGGAAGGGGGTCCCGCCACCCCACCTCGTAATTATACGTAATTACCTCGTAAATATATAAAATACTATATCCAAAATTTGAATAATGTCTCAGTAATCGGATAACAATATTAGAAAAAATAAAAAGAAAACACAAAAATCCTCAGTTAAGCTTTAGCGCTTTCATGTTCAATCTTCAGAAGCTTGAAAATGAAAGCGCTAAAGCTTAACTGAGGATTTTTGTGTTTTCTTTTTATTTTTTCTAAAATACTATACATAGCGCTTTTGTCCCCATAATAATAAAGTCTACATTGGCCTTTTTTGTGCGTTTCAATAACTTTTTAGTATACTGAGTATGCCCATGCAGCCCATCCCACCCCAACTGAAAATATTTGGTTTGTGTCTCAGATTAAACGCCTGTGTATCTGATTTCAATAATGTGATGGAGTTTGAGCAAATAAAATTTGAAAAGCAGAATATTTAAATATGCAGCTGGAGGTGGACGGTTCTTTTTATTTATAAGCTGGTCATGTCTTCGATCACTGGAATTCAAATCGAACACACATCCTTGTATCATGAACATTTATTTTACAATAGAAATAGTATTGTCTTCAAACGAGACTCTTTGTAAAAATAAATTATACACTGGGATATAGGCACCATTTGATAAATAGATTAGAAAATTATTGATGAATTAATGGCGTCGACGCGGCGGCACATATGGAAAGCCAACGGGTTCAAAATTCCGACTCTGTAATTCTTAAAATGTACACATGTAAACCTGAATTTGTAAATTGTAAATCTTAGATTCATTATCTGTCAATTGTTTTTTCACAATTTGTTAGTTGTAACTATCCATGCGTAATTTGACAAGTCTAAAATGTAAATGCAAGTTTTGCCGATGCTCTCGTGTAATTCGTAGACTTAGGATTTGTCAACTTGTGAAATGTAAATTGTACTTGCGTGATTTGTAAATTATGCAAGGTTGCATTATGCTATGACCTATTAAGACGATAGGGGGCGCTATAACGGTGCTAGTTTAATACGTTGCTTAACAATTTAATAATCATTTCCCCAATGCGTCTAGAAATGCACCAGACCTGAGGATCATTGACGCGACTGGCCCAGTATAGACAAGGGTGGAGGAAATTTGTTGCTGCCATACACTCCACAGGGTGGAAAGGACGACGATGATGATAAAAAACGTCAAACCACACAAACATATTAAGAAAGGCTGATGAATTAATTTCATGTCTGTTTATAATGACTGTAATTCAAGACTGTTTGTAAATAATAATGTATTAACAGGGGTATACTCTAGAAAAATCCTAAATAATTTTCTAATAATATTTAAAAAGCCTGTTCTGTAGTGTTACTGGCAGATTCGGTAGGAGGGGGGTTATATAGAGGCCAGGATCGACCCCCTCGGATTTTCATTAATGAATTTTATACAGTAAAACAATTAGGAAATAACCTTGGGCCCCCCCTTTCAGATGTTATGAACCTCTCTGTAAATATGTAGAAGACTCATATAAATATTTGAAACAGCTTATAAACAAGAATTGCCCCCCCTCCCCTCCCCGCACGCACACAATTTTTTTTTTCCTTTGGATGAATTTTTTGAGTGGACATGAAGCTCCACCCTCATTTAGAAAAAAAATCCTGGAATTTGAAAATATACATGTATTGTCCCCCCCTCCCCGCACGCACACAATTTTTTTTTTTGCCTTTGGGTGAGTTTTTTGAGTGGACATGAAGCTCCACCCTCATTTAGAAAAAAAATCCTGGATTTTGAAAATATACATGTATTGACTAACCCATTCTTATTTTTGTAAAGTACACAGGATTTTTTTTTTTAAATTATTTGAAGTGATCATATATTAAGTACGTATAGTTTTTCTCTTTTTTTCTTCCAAACATTTGACTAATTTTGCGTTTATAAATAAGCATTAATATATTGTATAATATCAAATTTAAGACTAACACACTACTAGGAAGTGTGGGGGATCCTTCTTTTATGCACCACTCATTGAGTTTGTATATATTGATCAGATGATTTTATAGAGCCGAACACATCCAAGAAGGTATGGAGAATCTCAGTTTTGTTGGGTTACATATAGTTTATTCCATGCATCTTCATGAAACAAAATAAACTTCAGAATAAAGGCTTCCGTGCCTTGGGTCCAACGCTCACACCAAAACAGAACACGTGAAAAACATAGTCCTCATCCGTAGGTGTCGGAACTTTTTTTCCAAATATATACTTAGTATAGACATTGAACATTTCTTTGTAGGTTTAGCCCCCCCCTTCCTAGTTTCTACAGACACGTCGCAGTATATGTTAAAAATGGGGAAAGTGGTGGTGTTTGGAAAAAAATTTGGTACTGAAGTTCGAACCTCCCCCCTCCCACGAAATAGGATTTTTTTCATTTTTAGGAAATGGACATTCCCCCTTTTTTTTGGCTTGTCAGGTTTTTTTTGAAGGTATAATTCTTTTTTACTTAGCCCCCCCCCCCACTTTCAATTTGCTTCTGACGCCAATGTCATGCACGTAGCAACGTTTTTGAAAAGGACACCCAGAAAAATAATTGACACTGGGGGAGGCTGTGGTATGGTTCTTACAATACAATTTGATCCATAGTTATGATGGGTTTTGATACTACATTGTAAATTACAATAAAACATGTTCGAGAAAAAGCGGGAAGGGGGAGCCGCCCTCCGATACTACGTGCCCAGTCTTTACGCTTCTTTATAAAACTGAAAAAAAAACTTTCGGGTTCTATTCCCTCGGCACCTCTCCGTGCGTGGATTTAACAGCTAGGGGATTTGGGAAACCGGACCCCCCTCCCAAGGAAATGTACAGAGTTATCAAATGTATGTACTGATGTATGCATATCCACCCCAAACCACAACCACTAAAAGTTGTGTTATTCAGAATTTTTTTGGTTATGGAATATTTTGACTGGGGTGCACCTCGCCCCCCCCTCCCTCTTTCGAAAAAAAATTCACGAGATCCGCGTCTGTCCTCTGTGTGTCGAGTGATGCTTTGTGTGTTTAGATCCCCGATCTTCTCTGCATTAAACTAAAATCTCATTTGTAAACAGTATAGTATAAGAGACCGTTTGAAGGCATGATATGCATGCATATCACAAAACTCAGTTGTTTAAGGATCTTTTTTACCTTTGGGGCGAAATGACTTTCCACCCTTATAGCGCCCTCTTTCGTCTTAATGTGCTCATTGCATAATTTACAAATCACGCAAGTACATTTCATAAGTTGAAAAATCGCAAGTCAACGAATTACACGTGATCATTGACATAACTTGCATTTACATTTTCACACTTTTCAATTTATGTTGGATAATTTACGATTAACAAATTGTAAAAGAACAATTAACTAATTGTGAAAGAACAATTGAAAAATTATGAATCTAAGATTTACAATTTACAAATTCAGGTTTACATGTGTACATTTTAAGAATTACAGAGTTTGAATTTTGAACCCGTTGGCTTTCCATAGTATGGCACATGCTCTCTCTCTCTCTCTCTCTCTGTACAATAAAATTTTCTGACCCTGAATATGTATGGGGTTTTTTTAGGGGGTGGGTGCCGATGCATTCTTCCGCTTGTACATAGTTGAGATATACTGTCTTTCTGGCACATTTTCTAAATAGTCGTAATGTATATTTTTTATTGATAAATAAAAAAAAGTCCGATTGACAATACCGTTATAAAAGAAGATTTTTTCGAATTTTATTAACAATGTCACAGTCATGTACATTCGAGACCGGGGGAAGGGAGGGGCAACATTGAAACTTGATTGTATTTCTTGATATCTTTATGTGCTCTGAAGCCTATGAAGACATACATTTGATATGTAACATCCTGTTCGTTAAAAAATGTATTGTATAATAATGATGATTTCAAGAACTCCTTTTTGATTTGTTGTACTCATTAATTTACGAATTTTAAACAGAGGGATAACAAAGGCTGACTAAAATTCCATTCCCGAGCAAGCGTGATTTTGCGTCCATGCAAGGAGAATGTTTTCACTGGTTGATTATAAATCCACAAACACCCTCGCACAAATTATAACACTGAAAAGGAAACTATTGTCTCCATTCGTGGAATCTAACTATTGTGCTATTTATAAATATTTGCGCAGGGAGCTTGAATCTCTATTCATTTAAGGTAAGTAAAAGATTACATGTTATAGATTAGTTCAGTTCGTCGTATTTCATTTTGATATAACTCTGTGCCTATTTTTCTTTGCGACATGTCTTGATCATATTTTATAACGTTAGTTGAGTCGCTTTACATACCTCATTCTATAATGTTTAACCATCTCGATCCAAAATATTCATATTTTATAATTATATTAGATAAAGCGGGTATACCGGTATATATTTTTCATTGGCAATTGTGAGTTTTTCTGTTCTTGATCTGTCTGCCTACGCTGAGGCTCATTATGTCAGTATAAAAAAATCAAAAAATTGTTTTTAATAACTTAAATTTAGTAATTTTTTATTTAAAAAATAATCAATACAGTCAGGGACCTATATACTATATAGGTCCCTGATATAGTACTACTGTACATTTTATTAAGCCCAGGGCTGCTTAATTGAAAAAGGTACATTTAGCCAAGGTTCTGTCAATAAATTACTATTAATAATAAATTTAACGGGTTCAATTATTCTTTAAAAACATATCTAACACTGCACGAAAAAAATTCATTTTGACGTTACAACGTTGAGTAGCAATTCCTGACGTTACGTCTGTGTTATTGATCAGTGTTCTTCTGGGTGAATGTTAGATTTGAAGTTACTGACAGTTATTATTTTAAACGATTTAAGTTAACTTAAATCACGATGATGAAAATGTGGAACATATAATATCCTCTTGGGTTTTGTCTTCACGGACAAATGATTAGATCCTCTCCTCTGGCGGAAGTGCATTGACTTCCCATGACGTCACGTAAAAAAATCAATGTGAAAGGCTGCCATTTTCTTTCATTCCATGATATCCCGAAAGCCGAATTTCGAGGTAGCGACTTTAATTTCATTCAATATTACAGGTAAAGAGGACATGTATATCAAGAATAGTATTTTCATGCTAGCATTAACTTTATTGGCTACCATGTGTCGAATGTAATTATTGATCGGCATTTTTCATGTTGATGTTTTCGTCTGAAAACATCAACGAAAGTTCCGCGAAAACAAAGACGCGTAGGCGAAAAGGTTTAACATCGTTACCAAGAGTTTGATAAAACTCGATATTTTATCCCCGGGGAAGAGAAAAATCGAACTTCTTCCAAAAATAATTTAAAGAGATGATGTGTCCCTAACTAATTTCAACCCCCCTTTTTAATGCACTCAGCATCCGTTGGTTGCGAGCTAGATCTATTTAAACGAATATTGATTTTCTCGAATTTAAGCAGTTCTAATGATTTTCATATAAAATAGTCATATTACCTGTCAGAAGAATTTAAATGTGCTTAAAAGGGATTGGATTCTATATATTTTATCGTCATGAATAATATGTTGAGTTAGAAAATTGAGAAGATTTTAGTGTAACAATAACTATTTTATTGCATTTTTGAAGAAATAAACTACACCATCTGCATAAGAATTCATGGTTCTTAAATCTCTCTTTAATATTGTAATTATATATATATTGTATTAGAATTTTCACAAATTAATATAGTTCGGCAAAGCTTTATTTGGCAAATAATTGAATGACTTCTACTAAACAATTACCAGTCACTATAGCCTAGTGGTAGAGCGTTTGCTTCATGATTGGGAAGTAGGGGTTCGATTCTCGTTCGCAGCGCTGTGTCAAACCTAAGACATAAACATAGGTTGTGACTGTTAGTGATGGAACGATTATCGGCAACAATCAATTGTCGGTCGTTAGAAGCTCTTCGATGCTACTAATCGATTATGAAATAAATGTCGCCGACATCGCTAACAAAAAATAAAATTGTCATACTTTAATTTCATTACCAAATCCAAGTGCAAAGAGCATAAAAGTAGTGATGAATGTTGAAAACATGAAAACATGGAAGGATCCCGTGTCTTGTTGATACTTTTACCGCCATGATTAAATATGGGGTTAGACTAATACCAGGAAACGGTAACATTGCAAGTAAAAGAAAACATAATTAGTCTAGTCAATCTTTAAACGTAATTATAATCATAAATACTAGTCAAACTTCTGGATAATTACTTTTACATCTTGCAATTTTAACTAATTGAAACTAATTTTAAGAAATAAATACGTACATGTATTAGTGAAAGGTGGGACTAATATCAGTAAAATACCCATTGCATGGACTTTATTAAAAAAAAAATAAATTCCCATTCTGTTTCAATAGTCCTATATTGTTTAAAGTAAACAAAATACTATTTTCCACTTTTTAAAAAAGAAATTTCAATTAACATTTTTGAATATTTTATGTAGGTAAGTAAATGGTTTTTTTGTAAAAGTCTGACAGAAATCTGAATAAGTTTTAACTTTTCAATATTAATTTTATTAAAGTTCAAAATTCGATTATAATCGATTATTAATCGATTATGCCCAGCCGATTATTACCGATAATCGATTATGACTTTTTTCCGATTCCCCATCACTAGTGACTGTTCCTTCACCAAGCGCTCGGCACTTGAAGTAAAATCACAGGTCTTTTGAATATGACCTTAAAAACGTAGGTCCCATGTCAAGGTAGGCATTGGCACGATAAAGAACCCTCACTGCTCAATGGCCCTGAATGCTGAGTATAGGTCTAAAGAATGGGTGGACTTAACGCCTTATTTTGGATCTTTTTGAGACTACTCTAACAAGTTGAAAATAAAGGGAATCCAAAATATATTACAACCACTAGAAAGAGCAACGTATACATGGTTATTTTAGCTAGAACATTTGGACAAAAGCAATGCCTTGTTGCCATGAATCAAAATTGAAACAACGATACATTAGTGTCGTCTTCCGGAATTCAACATGTACCCGGAGTGGATTTTAGGTCGCGCTATCAATATTAATATGAGGCGGGGCTATCGATCTGTGTCATTGTTGACATTTCTCTCTCTCTCCATCTCTCTCTCTCTAGAAATTCGAATACGTGTTTGGAATATTACAGCGATGTCATTATGATTTTTTTTTTTAAATGTGAGGACACGCAAAATTAAAACAACATTTAATGTGCTAAATTCTGAAAACGGCACCAAACATATTGATTTACATCTAGGTCAGGTTGAAGAATACAATGTAACTGTTTCCACGAGTACACTCGCAGGTGGACATCACGTGATGAATTGTAATATTTAACAGGTCAATCGAAGTCGTAACAATGGAAGCGAGAAGTTTGTTTGGAACATGATTTTTGTTAAATGAAGTGTGAGCGCACATTTGTCGGCTCTTCTTCTTTTAATATGACATTATTTTGTTCAATATACAACTACAGTTTTCGATAGAACAGCCGACAAACATGCGCTGACTATGCATTCAGACGATGAAAAATGCGTGACCCTGATTATCTATTGATATTCAACAAATCTTCAGGCACCATGCCTTTGATATTTATTTAGTTTACCTCGAAAAGAGCATTTTAAATTCACATCCGTACCATAAATACACAGTTAAGATATCGGGGGTTTATATAATAGAAAAAAATTAACGTTTTATGGAACTTAAATTTGCGGCATTTTTTCTGGCCAGTTAAGTCCACCCATTCTTTGAAGCCCTTTGCTGGTATATGGTGACGTCTCTGTATGCGTGAAAAATTCTTGAATGGGACATTAAAAAATCTATTTACAATCAATCAATCAATCAATCAATCTACCAAACAATTGATCTTATGATGTTATGTTTTATTTGAAAAAAATATTTATCAATTTGCCTTGCAACAGAGTAGTACCACAGTTATTTTGAAATAGTCAGAAAATTACCATGATGAATCAGTACTGTTGTAAACAGTTACACTCCATGACGAGTGTTTTATTTCTGGGTCTATCTGTGATCCAAAATATTGAGAAGTTCTATAAATGCTCTTATAGTACATGTACATGAAATGTGTAGAAAACAGTGATCATTCTGAAACTATTTACACAATACAGGGTAAAAGCAGTGCTAGTTTAAAATATATTTTATTCATTGAATTGGATTGAACAGCAGGCATAAATGCAAATGATCATTCTCTCCATAAGCAGTGCTGACATGGACCTCTAAAAAGGAGACCTGGGGGATCAGGTGCCATAGAAGATTAAGCATCCCCTGCTGTTTAAATATGTGTACAAATGCACAGCAATCCACCAATTTATATGAGATAAAATGACATGAAAATAAACATTCAGTATAACATCTTCCTCATTGTATAACATGACATCGCTTGCATGGCTCAGTGCTTATAGTGTCTGCTCTAGAGTTGCAGAGTAAGGAGTTGATTCTTACATTTTGGTTTGGAATCCACTGTGTCCTTTGTATGAGAGCATATAAACTCAGCTCCCTTGTCACGGTAGGTAACTAGGTGTTGCCATGAAATAGAACCCTCACTGCTCAATTGCCCTGTGTGCCGAGTATAGGTATAAATCTCTCAAGAGGAACAGTTGACAGCCAACAAACAGTGTAAACTCATTTCACAGTTGTATAAAAATATGGAATCTATGATATGGTCTACTGTTTTGTAAGTCTAGTACTGGGGTAGATGCATTGTTCTTTTGTCAATGCATGTTTGGTTTGTAAAAAAGCAGTGAGGACCCCTTAGAAATAAAGGTTTCTAGCATCATTGGAGAGTACTGTTAGTATGCATCCTTTGGTACACCATTCTTGGAAATTTTATTCAGGCCAGCTTAATAAATGAAATTGAGCTTGATCTGACTTACCTTTTGAAGCAGATCTATCCCAATAATGTACATGTAATATGTATATTCTCTACCTGGATCAGTGTTCTATGGATGCTTCACATAGCAATGCACACACTTTCAGACCTGCTACAGATGCTGGATCTGACTTCATTTTGCAGCAGGTCCCTCCTCAAGAAAGAATAAGCTTACCTGGACCGAACTTGCATGGATTATGTCTCTAGGGATGCACACTACCAGACTTAGTGTACATAGATGCTGGTTCATGAGTAGAGCTTTTGAACATTGCTGATTAACTTGTGAATACCAATTTCATTGTTACACAATATGTATCATGGTACATTTTTGTGAATATACTGGTTATAAATTAACAAGTGGGATATAAAAAAAAATGTTACTTAAGAGTTACTTGCCCTTGTTGAATATATTATGGCAGCAAACAATGCTGAATTGACTATTGCATTGAGATTATTTAAAATTCTTGTGGCATGCACAACAAACTCTGCTACCCATATGCACTGGCACTGTGGCCAGGCAATGTTGATATCAACCAGAACACATATTTGCCTTTGTGTTTGCATGTAAGAGAGAGAGAAAACAACAAATTTTTGTCATGATTTAATATTGCAAAATATCATAATACAATTAATTTATCATTTATGATACCCAGTGAAATCTTCAGGTTTTGTCCACCATTATCCCTGTTTGCAAGGAAATTAGAATACATTTATGATGGACTATAACATGACAAGAGGCTGAACATTATACAGATTCTAGTCCAAATTTGCTCTGTTCTTTAATCTTGGTCTACAAAGCTTATGAATCAAGTAGCACTCTGGGTCACTGATACCTCTCTAAAATCAAGCAGGTGTCACACAGTATTTTATTTAGGTTTGCTTCAATATATGGTCAAGGCTGTTAAATTCCTCATTTCTCCCCTAGATTAGGGGTTTTGACAGGAAAAAGAGCTGGTAAACTTTTTTCTCAGAGGGAACATTTTAGCACTTGAATTTTGCCAGATTTGTGAATTAAGGCATGCAGCATGTTTGTTTTGTAGTACATGTATGTTGTATTCAAGGAAATGGCTTTGTCCTGTGGGTGACTCCGGAGCACTAGTTGGGCTTCAGTGACAATGAACTTGTGTGCCTCTATGAATAGCTGTGTATTTTTGGAACCTTAATGTTTTGAAAGCATGGTTTTACAAGGTCTTACAAGAAAGCTCTCCAGAACTAAGAAGTTTGTTATAAACGTGCTTTTTGAGTTACATCCAATTCAGGTTGCATCATTACTTTTCCCGTACAGCAAAATATAATAGAAATGTTTTGCTAGATAATTGCTAAAGGGGTCTCATTGAACAGTAATTTAAGAATTTAAAAACTGTTATGTAGCAATTCTTGGATAGTGGAATCTTGTCTTTGGGGATGTAATCAAGCATTGCAATGGCAAATATAAAGTGACTTTGGCACCTATGCACTTTCTTCTTTGCAAAAAAGCATGTCTACATCAATATTACTTATCGTTCTGAAAAGTGATTTCAAAATGAGAAAACTGTCAATCCTATAACCTGTCAATATTACCCTGTTTGCATTGAAATTAGATACTCCTATCTGAAAAAAAAATACATACATATATAAATCAATTTTAGAGGGAAACCTGTTAAAGGTATTCAATTGATTGTCCATGTACATTTGATTATGTGAAATACACAAAATCAAGGATGATGTGGTAGTCCATTTAGTATGTAGATTCTATGGTTTACTCCATTGTGTAACCATTAATGAAACCTTCTCTTAGAGTTTTCTTTTCAATTAAACATGAGGAACTGTTTCCAGAAGAGATTTTTTGTCTCATCTTAATGCTTTAAGGAAGAGGATAATTGTTTACTTATTGAATCTTATTAAGATGATATTATCAAGATAATGAATAATGCATAAATTTGATAAAAATTGTTGACTTTAATGTTTGACTGTGATGGGTATTTGAGATGTAAAATTTCACCTAAGGTTGTGCAATTAAAGACTTGTTTGGACCACATTGACCTGGTTATTTTGTCTTTTAACCAGTAATTGGACATTAATTAGATGTTCCTGGTCAGGCCTCTGTCGTCAGTGTATTTCATTAAATCATTTGTTAATGCGCAGAACTAGATATATTTATACCTAATATTAATGGTCAGACCATCATTTCTGTAGCATATCTCTACATATTCAGACCATGATAAAAATAATGCTTTATTAACCTTGTCTTCAAGTCCCTCTTGTACTGATTTATGAACCTATGCCCTGCAGACAAATTCTGATCATTTTTCATGCATTATTTCACGGAAAATGGCCATTTGCCACACAAACATCATACTCTTGAATAACAAATTGTGTAAACGAATACATTTTACTCTTTCTTATTCAGGTATTGGACACTTTAAAGTCACTAACCATTAACATTGGTCACTGTAAAATTCAAAGTTTGTTTTCCTCACGAACAAGGTACATGTACTTATTTTTGTAATAAAGATTAAGTCATTAGAGATATAAAAAAAATATAAATAGCAAATAAAAAAATTAAATATTTTGGCTTACAAAACACATTAAATTCAAGGTTGTTTTTTCTGAGATTTGATACATTGATTCCATTTTATTTTTCTTTTAAACATTCATTTGAGTACCTTCATTGCCCCAGCCTTAAAAGGAGCAGGACCAATTGCTTCTTGTAAGGAGTGCATTTGTCCATATTTCTTTTGTGCTATTTGTCAGCCAGTCCATTAAAGGTTGCATATAAACATGGACTATAAAATCTATAAAGAATTCAGATTTCATTATGGCAGTATAATACATCTGTTCAAACCATAATGGATGGAAAATACTACAAATGATCAATTAAGATATGGATCATTTAGGAGAAGGGGTTGTGTGCAATTGCCTTGGGAAAAAATTGACAAACAAGCATGTAGCTTGAAGCTTATACAAATTAAGATGTCCATTTTGGCTAGCTGCAGAACTGTAGCTCTCTGCTTTATCTGTCCGAATTTTCTCAAGCAGAGAGCTACAGTTCTGCAGCTACATTTTGGCAAAAATTGTCATGAAAACTGACCCAAAATGTTATTCTTTCCAACTGTTATAGAGTCAAGGGGGAATGGGAGAATGGAGAAAGGTTTTATTGTGACTTATAGCTGAGCTGTCCAATGTACCAAAACTGATCCAAAGTTGTTTTTTTTTTTTTAATTCTGGCAAAATGTTATTTAACCATATAGTTAAACTGTGTCACAGCATCGTTGAGTACGTTTATTCACTCTTGTCTAATCTTTGGAACAAAATTTTACTTGTCTAGGAATCTTTGGAAACATAAAACTTCTTAGTGACCCAAATACATCCAAGTTAGTTTACAAGAGGGGACTTTGAAAGTAAGACTAATTAGATCATTAACACTTCAATTTTGAGGATTGGGAAAATGGACCCTAACTTAGGAGGGCCTGGTGGTAGTTTTGTGAACACTTGAAAATGTTTGTCCTTGGGGAGCGTGTTGAATGCATTTGTGCTAATGTTGTCAGAATGTGACTCCATATGACAGTAACACAAGTATTGGATAACTTTGTTACCACCAGAAAGGTGTCCCATGGGAAAGGCTCCAACAATTTCTAGCAAGACAATTTCACACTTTGGACAGCTCCCTGAGTTGGGTGTTCTGTAATATATTTATACATACTGAAGAGCTGCACATGCAGGAGATTGATGGTCGTGTATTGAGTTCTATTTTCAGTTCTTGTGTTGAGATCTCATCATCGGGTCACTGTGCTTCTAGATTTGTTTTATAACACTGATTAATAGGAGGCAGCTGAAATACTTAAAAATTCACTTGCTGCACTGTTCTGTTCTTAGCCAAACATAAAAAATTGCCAGAAAAAACAGGGTTATATTAATAAAATGAAAATTGCTTTTGAAATGTTTTGGCAGCAGATCAGTTGCAAATATTTTAGTGGGATGAACATTTTTGAGAATGAGAGGTTAAAAATGAAATGTGTATATGTATATTACAATTGTATAACACAGGTCGCTGACATAACGAAATTCTTGTCGATCAGTCCCCTAAAATAGTTGCATCATTGGGCAAGAGTTATTCTTAGAAATACTTGAATGAATTGGAGTTTTTTGTTAATTTTTAAGTTTACTCCATTGTTGAAGATTTTTCAATAAAGTAATTTTTCTGTTTGAATGTGAATTTCAGGGGTAGGTATGTGTTGTGTCTTGTTTTTTAGCAGCAGAAGTTGTAGTTCAAAGGTAAAAATACCTGTCGGACACCTGGTCATAAGACCGGGGGTTGTCAGTTTGAGTGTATTCGTTTAGTCATTAGTTAATCATGTTCTAATTGTCATGGTTAGGTAAACGAACAATATCCACATTCTTTGATGTCACAATTTAGTTGTAGTTCAAAGGTAAAAATACCTGTCGGACACCTGGTCATAAGACCGGGGGTTGTCAGTTTGAGTGTATTCGTTTAGTCATTAGTTAATCATGTTCTAATTGTCATGGTTAGGTAAACGAACAATATCCACATTCTTTGATGTCACAATTAGGTCGTTGAAGGTGATAGCTTAGAAATGACTCCCCAGACTTTGGGAGCGTGCCGAGTGGAGGTGTATAGAGGGCGCTGTGAGCTGCAGGTGAGTGAATGGTTTTTCTTTGGTTTCTGCCTGAAGCTCCCAACACTGTATTGCATGTTTTTATTATCTATAAATGATCACTAGCATTGTCTTTCGCTGACATTGAGAACAACGGGGAAGCTCATAGTTTACTTAGTGTATTGCTATTCAGTGCTGGAGTTCTTTTCTCTGAAGAGTCTGTTTATACAAGCATCCTCTGCAATCTTAGTGGATACATTTAGGAGAGTTTTTCCCCCAAAAGTTGTAAGTAAAAAAATATGTGTTCATATTGAAGAAAATAAATGTGATGTTTATGCCTCCAGAACTTGTTAATTAATCACACTTTTGGATACTGTTCTGGTGCATTTTCCGTGCGGCTGTTTGTTTTCTCAGCCTTTAACCCTGTGGTCGCTGCCGTTTGTTCTTGATTCGGCTTATCGGCTAGTTATTTCCCCTTGTTGGATTTGATAATGTCAAAATGTCAAGGTCATACCAAAGCTTCCCCCTAGCCAAACAGGGGTACTTGATCAATGGTACAATGTGGATAGATTGTCTTTGGCTGCCAACCTGCCTTGTGTTTGTGTGTACACATTCTGTAAACAGTGAGCACAGAATGCTGCAGGTCTGTATACAATCAAAGATAAAGAAGCTTCTCTCTCAGTAGTGGCAGAGGAAGCGAGATGTTTCATAACATCCTATCTTTAGTGTTTATATAAATGTCTGGTGAGATTTATGTTTCCATAAGACAACAGGTAAATCTGCCAGTGCTTGTATCGGGATTCATGTTGAGTCATTTTGTTAGTGAAACTACAATTTAACCTTTTTGCACTCCTCATGCAAAGATTTTCCTATTGAAATCAGTTTTACTGAGAGAAAAAGTTAAATCGTTGGAAATGCTAAATGAACAGAAATAACTTGGACCCCTGTATCATTTTGATTATGTCTATGGTTTTTTGAAAAATTGACGTTGGAAAATCTGAAGTTCAGCGTTGACAGAATTGTAGAAGGTTAGATGACTGCTTGTTGATGATAAAAAAGAAAATTTCAACAAATAGTGAAATACTGTATTTTTGTTCAAGGAATGTAGAATTGATAAAGCACAAAAGGGGTTGGAAAAAGAATTTGTTTGTTTTAACAGAAATCATCAAATGTGCTTTTGATTTGAATATTATTATGTCCATTTTTACATAAACAAATATTAAAGGAAGTGGCGTTGTCAATCATACTTATTTGGTACAAGCAGAGACTATGATTTATAGTGTACAGTCACACGTAAGCCACCTTTAAGATAATATTTGTTTACTTTCCAGACTCAGGATAAAAAGATTGGGTCAGTAGCTAGATGGAAAATTTTTCCTAGAAAATTTCAAAAACTATGCTGAATTTGTAAAATTTATTTTCTGGATTGCACAAATAATTATTTCCTGGAGATTAATAAAAGTTCTGAGTCGTTAGCCAGTCAGTCGGGAGAGGGCAACCAAACAAATTTTTTTAAAGATGGCCCTATTTCTTTTTGCCCATCAACAGGCATATTTGTGTGCAGCACCAGGAAAAAAGCAACTGAAAACTTATTAGGCTGTCTCAGTTGTGGATCGGGTCACTCACCGCTGGGCTTGATTAGCACATTGATTATTCTGACTTTGAAAAGTGTCATCCAACATGACTTCTGGGTATATACCAGTATCAATTAAAGTTGTAACTCTGCAGGAGAGGGGTGGGGAAGAAGATAAACTAGCTCCACAGATCAATACAGTTATTGTTTTATTATACAGAAATGCTCTGATGATTGTCAAAGTGGACCATGTTACCTAACATTTATCCAAATGCATTTTTAAAGCTGTTTGTACTTTTTTTTGCCCATTTATTTTTTTATTCAATACATCCTTTTTGCTCATTTAAAGAAATAAAAGTCATTTACTTAAAAGATAGTTCCAAATTTGACTGTGTTGTATAACTCAGTATTTATAAGAAATGCAACATTAAAAAGACCATAAAAGGTCCAAAGTGTGCTGGATAAATCCGAGGGGAAATATGTTTCACTCCAATCTAAAAAAATTTCACATATATTTGTTACTGTAACATCACATATTTTCGTGGAGTCAAATTTCCGTGGATTACTTTAAAGAAAAACTCTTGGGACATATAGGAAGTTGATTCTAAGGATGTAGAATTGCTGAGTAATAATGTATGTCACATTTTACATTTGTGGAGGACATGAATTTGTGGGTCTCTTCAAACCTTGAAAACAACAAAAAGTAAACCCCCACAAAATTTTGTTTCTCAGTATGTGGAAGCTTCATTGTCATGGAGATCATGTATATTCTTAAATCTTTTATTAAATTTTATACAGAAACATGATAATCATTTAAAAAAAAACCACAAATCTAGATAAGTAACTCTGATTTGTATTTCTTTGTAGGGTCTGTTTAATCAAGGTGTCTGAACAATCCTTGGATTAAAACACCATGTTTTGAGAATCTTCTTGGAGGCATGGCATTTGAAGAAATCAAAAGTCGCATACATTGAATATCAGGACAGATAACTCTGTCACGTCACATGATCTCAGCTCTCAGCTAGGTAAGTTTATCTGACTTTTTGTCTCTTTTTTCCTGTAACTTCCTGTTAGATCTTTTTAATTTTTGAAAAAAATAAGGATACTATCAATGTACGTGATAAATATTTTGTATGCATAAATTTTGGCAGATTATTTTTTTTGTTGCTGCACATTAACAGTAAATGGCCCAATGATAAGTTTTGCTGGCTACATATTGAGTGTTATGACAGTATAGAGAAATGAACTAAAAGAGGAAAATACTTTCATCTTTGGTTTCATCTAGGTGATATTTAAGATCAAACTAATCAGTGATGATACTAAAAGTCAGGGGATGATGCCAAGTCAGGCTTTCATCAGGCTAAATGTTGTACTGTTCCCAAGTTTTTGATTTAAGTAAATTAGCAGCTCATCTAGTTTTAGATGGAATTTCACAATCAAGGCATATTGATCTGCATGAAGCTGGCATGCATTGCAATCACTCTGTGGGTGTTACGCAATCGCAAGCCAGCCAGCCCCTGGAAAAAAGGTGTGGAGCCATTCCACAGGACTATTAGCCCTTTATGAGATTAAATGTCGAAAACAAAATAGCAATCATATTTCCGGAGAATTCCCCATCAGATACAAATGATATTAGGTCAGAAAAGAGGAAGATGAGGCTATTATACCTGTTTACATTTTCTTGTTTTCTGTCAATGTGTTTTTGTTGTTTTCACCTGTTTTTTGAAGGGAAATTAATGAATCAACTCAGGTGTTTAGAAGTTCACATCAAGTACTGTTTATGTGCAAACCTAGATCACACTCTGATCACATGGCTTGTAAAGTGTGCGTATAGCCAGCCACGTTTATTAAGCCTGGGCATGAAATGGTCAAGCTTTCTAGATGCAGTAAATGGCAATGAAAAGTTTGAAAAAAAAAATACATTATCATAAATTTGATTTTGAAAAAAAAAATTTGAAAAGAAAAATGTCACAAATGGTAGTTTGCAAAAGTGAAATAGAAATTCATATAAGAATCATACTAAAGAATATTTGTGTTATTTGACCATATATATATTTTCATTCCCTCTTGGTCAAATCTCATACCACCCATTAGATGATGTTGAAATATGCATAACATAGACTATACAATGCTCCAAAAATAGATTGGATATAGATATAAAAAGGCTTGAAATTCACACGGCAGTTCCTGAGAGATATTTTGTGGTGTCACTTAATAGAGAGATAGCCGTCAGGGATGGCAGCAATGTCCTCTCAATGAACATGATGAAACTCCTCAAGGTAATAACGGCATAAAAAAGATCAATGAGCGACAATCAGGAAATGTCTTCTTTTTTGGTCATTGGATGGTACTACCGTGAATGACTGGTCTGACAATGGACGCTCAGTACTGCCAAGTGATTTTATGGCCAGGTATAGAGCAACAATCTTATTTTATGGACAGATTTGATTGTCGGTGACATGTTCTTACAGATGTGAAAAACGCTTCATTAGAGAGTTACAAATCTGTTGTACTTAAACTGTTAAAACAAAACTCAGGTGATCATTCACGAACCAGTTTACATGTACAATTTACTTTCATGTAAGGGAAACCAAGTTTGCCACTGAATTTATAATACTGTATATATACATATGAAGGTACATTGTACATGTATGTTTTTTTGCAGTTATGGTGGATCCTCACTAGATAGCCAGAGTCACAAAAATGAAATTAATAAATAAAGCCCTTTTAATTCAAATTCTTACCTATAGCATTTTTGATTGTACACCACAACTGTCTACAAAATGGGCCCAACCAGCACGCGCCCTGCCTAAAATTATCAAAAGTTAGCATAAAACATAGTTTCGTCAAGAACATGTAAAAAATGTCTACTCATTTTACTCATAAAGAACTCCTATTAACCAGTTACCTGTAAAACATTACTTATTCTGTACAGGCAGAAACACTCTTATACTTTTTTTGTAAAATAAGAATAATTTGATTCTATTAAAGGTTAAATTTTTCAATGTAACTTTATAAAACTCAACAATTAAAAAGCCAAGACTTAAATCTCAAGTCAAAAGCACAGAAGTTCATAAAGCTAAAATTAGCGTGTCAAGTTACAAAATTTGAAACAATCTCTCGATGCTGAATGACTGTTGTACATATTTATAGTATGCTGTTAACCGGAATAAAGCCCAGTATTGCTATGAACATCAGGATTACCGATATGGCATCCTCCTACACAACTCATCAGAGTTCTATCAGCTGACATTCAAAGAAATAGCGGGTCCTCACACAGCCTCATTGCATGCCAAACCTTCACTCCAGAGCTTTTTTGTTGGCCCTAAACCAGTAAAGTACATCTAAAGTGTTAGGTACCCCTGCCAGCATTAATGATTTGTGTGGGAGAGAGAAAGATATTTATCTCCATTAGCAAAAAATACCATGGAGAGGGAAACTGTTTACATTGGGTTTTTATAGTTGTTTTTTTTTTAGATATCTTGGACTCTCTATTGGACTCTTATTCTCTATCTTTTTTCTAGAGGATATTTCTTCAACTTCACTTAGCTCTGTAAAGTATGTCAACTTTTTATAAATTTTCTGCTATACATTTTGACATATTTATTGCATTTACTGGTAAATTTCTTTAAATAAAATCAGTCTCATTTATACTTCAGGGAAAAAGAGCAGAGAAACTCTGTTCCAGAATCCAGACACAAGGAAGTAGCTGCAGCGAGTGGACAGCTCAGCGTCAGCACAATTCAGTCCAGAGCATCATCCTTAGTAACTCCTAGACATTATGTCACAATTAATAAGGTCCTTGTTAATATAATTTATATAATACTCAGATACATCACCTACATAATAAACTTTATGTACCAGTAATCAAGGTTCATAGCGTACATTAATAATTCACAGTGCTACAGCTAGTACATGAAGACTAGTCTTGCCAGTGGTCAGCATCTAATAGCTAACATCTAAACAAGACTATCTTTTTTAAAAGATTTTACTTGTCATGGCATGTAAAAACTCATTTTAAATGAGCCATTGGAAGCTAATAATTATTAGAGCTTGCTCTATGGGTGCCATGTTGACATTTTTCTGTCGGTCCAACTTATTTGTCCAGAGAACATTTTCTCTCTCCTTGGTCCAATCAGACTCAAACTTTACCCATAGATTGACAATGGGCAATGGATAGAACAATGTACTCTGACCTTCAACCTATTTTCTGGGTCAAGGGTCAAGGTTAAAACTCTCTGTATAGATGTTTAAAGGTATAAAGCTTGTTACTTTGCTATCTATGATTCTCCTCTTATAGATTAATTAATGGCTCTGTCTTTCATTCATTTAGATATATGGCAACATATTTCATAAGCATAGAAACCCTTGACAGTACACTATGCCACCTTTACTTAGTAGTACATATTCTCCCCTTTCTCCTACATAACTTGACCCCTTCTCCTTTTTTTAGCTTTAATGTCAGTCACTTTGCCATCATCGCTAATCCTTAACTAAGCTACCATGCATTGCAGCATCTTGTGTTGTGTGTATGTGTGAAGGAATTAAATAAGATATTGATCTTGAATTGGTTTTAATAATAATAAAAGACCATTTTGTACTTCAAAAAGAATTCAGGGTAGAAAGTGTGTCTAACTGTAATGTTGTTACTGAACGAAATTGGGATTGATCAGAAACTCCAGTGAAGTTAGGCAAGATCAATCCACAAACTGCATTAATCACAGCCCAGTTTCCACAACCAAACACAAACAATATCTAGGGTGATCAAGCATTTCAAATTGAGCTTTTAAGAATATCAAAGCTTTGTCAAATTAGCTGGGTACTAAAATCAATCAGAACGTTTTGTCAGGGCGATCTGGCCTGCTACACAAACTGCTTTGGGCTCTATACCGCAACTTAATTCTTCCAAAGCACAGCTTTGATTAAAAAACAGCTAGCAAGAACAAAATCGATTGGCTTTATCTATGCTGATGGTATCATTAAAGCCCTTTTAATTCAAATTCTTACCTATAGCATTTTTGATTGTACACCACAGCTGTCTACAAAATGGGCCCAACCAGCACGCGCCCTGCCTAAAATTATCAAAAGTTAGCATAAAACATAGTTTCGTCAAGAACATGTAAAAAATGTCTACTCGGTAGACCTCATTTTTACCCTAAAAATTTTTCTATAATCCAGGAGCTTCCGGGGGCTTCACCCCCTGGGCTCCCACCGTGGACCCACTAGGGGCCTCAAGCATCCCCCAGAGCCCCTGCCTACTTCTCACGCCCCCCTTAACTTCAATTCCTGGATCCTCATCTGTATATCTTTATAGGTTACTTGGAGAACAGGGTAACTAACTGAATGGACAGAGGCCATTTGGTTCGAGACTCTCTTATTAAAGAGATCTGAAATTTAGTGAGAATGGACTATCAAATTTGACCCTGTCTGTTTACTGCAAATCAATGGATACCTCAAAGTCAGCAGCATGTCAGATTCAGCTATTAATTGTGTGCCTCAGGTTCCATTGTGTGCCTCAGGTTCCATTGTGTGCCTCAGGTTCCTCAAAAAATTCTGACAGCGGTTACGTTTAGTATTTACAATTAAGGAGTCATACACTAAATCAGAAATCGCCCATATTTTGCAAGATTGAATAGAAAATTGATTGCAAGTCAATATGTGGACTTTCATAACTTTTTACATCCAGGGATAATTATTCAAAACATAAACAGTAGCCAAGGGTTAGTTAGGGGAGGCCAAAGTTTGACAGCTAACTAGTCGAGAGGTGGAGGAAGTCAGAGATATAAATATAAAATTTACGCAGTTAAATGTTATTGAATATTCATTAGGATTCTGGCTCCGTTTTAGGAAGGATGTGATGAATTTATTTACCACAGATTCTGGGTGCCCGTTTAATCACAGACAGATTTAATGCAGTACAGAGAAGTGCAGAGGGAATTGATTCCGAGTCACGGGAGATGCCAGCTTTTTTATCAAGAATTTAAATAAGAGTAAATACCTTTTATCATCGCAACTAAGTCTGTGATAGAAGGTCAATCGATCAATTTATCACCCAAACGATGAAATTCTTAATTAAATCATTATCAGCCTCTCTGGCAATGAGAAGGCAAATTTTATATGACGGCACAAAAAAATCATAATTGCCATTAAAACATCGTCAAGATAATGTTTAATAGGTGTTGTTTGTGTAACCTGTGGAATACACATGAAGCACTGCAAGTCTTTTGATACCATCAGCATAGATAAAGCCAATCGATTTTGTTCTTGCTAGCTGTTTTTTAATCAAAGCTGTGCTTTGGAAGAATTAAGTTGCGGTATAGAGCCGAAAGCAGTTTGTGTAGCAGGCCAGATCGCCCTGACAAAACGTTCTGATTGATTTTAGTACCCAGCTAATTTGACAAAGCTTTGATATTCTTAAAAGCTCTAGTTAATCACAAATTTGCAAAAAAAATTTCCGATGTCAAACATGCAGCTCATATTGCTTTAAATGCTATTGAATCATTCACACTCCCAAACTTAATTTTTTTACTTCAAAATATTTCTTTGTTACTAATTACCAATTTATCTTTTAAAATCATTTTAAAATACATTTGTAGTACTGTGTATTAGTTGTTACATTTGAAATATAATATAAAAACATAAAAATGTGTTGCAAAAATTTTATTACCTTATTTCTTTAAAAATGATCAAAAACACTTGTTCAGAGTAAAGTAATTTTTCACTGTCTGATAATTGGACAACTAAAGAGTTTGGACTATTAGAGAAAATTCATTTATGAAGCAAGGATTGACTGCCCAGGAGTAATTTACTGAATATTTAACAGGTTCTTCAAAACAGCATACACTACAGTAACATACTTTTCCCCCCCTGTATATATTGTATAATAAAAGTAATTTTCGACATTTCTTTACAATTTGATCCCTGAAAGATAGCAAATAAATTGTGCGTTTTTATCTTTGTGGTTGCATCATGCTGCAAAAATAAGTATTTATGGGCTATGAATGTCGGAAATAAGGGATCTTATAGAACAAGCACCTCGATCGTTTTACATATTTTAAGGTTCAATTGACATACTGACCTTGTTCAAGGTGAATTGGAATCCAAAAGTATAAGCAGAATCTAAGCTCTGCATTGTTCTCAAATAACTTTATTTCATATAACCTTCATTTAAGCCTTCTTTTTTTTACTACATACCAAGCAAGCAGTAATAAAATTACATTAAATCAGACAAACTTTGGCATAAGAACTTACAAAACATTTGATGGAATTACAGTTTTCAAAGATTTCGTGATTGTGATTTTTGAGGATTTGTCTTCTTTGCAAAATTCCAAAAAAAGATGGACAACTAAAGAAATCCAGTTATACAGTAGTACCAAACTTCTATCAGTATTTTTCCTTTACAACATGTTCTTCACAATTAAACGGTGCTACAGTACTTTAACCCCACCCCACAATTATATAAATTATAGGTTCTCTGATTTATAAAATCTTCCCATACAGCACACAGTATCTAGAGGCAGGACCACCAGAACAAAACCTGAACCAACTAGAACTGTCCAAACGGGACAAAATACCCCCCGCTGGGTTATTCAGAAGTAAGTTTTTCCATAATAAAGATATGTATCACACATGAATTATGAAATTTCTCCAATTTGATTGTGTCTTTGATTTCAGAGTTCTCTTCCTACTGTGTTATTTGAGGTATTCTGGTGTCCTGAAAATGAAATTCATTAATCATTTATGTGGTGGAAAACCCCCAACTTTTTTTTAACAATTTCACAGTTTATTAAAAAAGATCATGTTTAATGAATGTCAGTACGGATGAGATGGCATGTATTGGAAACTGTTTATCTGTAACTTGATAATGTGAAAAAGTGATAGGAGGTTTTGATATTACATGATACTGACCTTTAAGTTGTCAGAGCCATTCCCTCTCAGAGTAAGAATGTAGGAAGTGATTACATTTTAAAAAAACAGAGAAATAAATTTTACATAATTGTAAGAACTGGTGGTTTTGATCTTTAGATCATTGATAATGTTGGCTACTTGGGGGTGCCATTTATGTCCTGTAGGAATATAGAGGGTGAAATTATTGAGCTTGAACTGCGTCTTTTCTATTTGCTCTTGAAGAAAACAACCTGAAAACAAGAAATCAATTTTTGGAACCTAAATCACAGGATTACTATAAAACATGTTGTAGCGAATACAGTTATAATGAGTTTATGCTAACAGCAAAGTAATTTTTTTACCTAACAGATTCAGGAGGTAATATGAACTGAACAGTTTTAAGGAAAAAAATTTAGTTTAAGATAAATTGAAATTGTTGGTCTCTGGCTTTTCACAATTAATATTATGGAGTTTCAAGTGTTTCAAGTACTTGGACTTCAGTTAAACATCAAAATTCTGATTAGGTTATAAAATAAAGCTTTATTGTTGCAAATTATTTTTACTGCCATTTATGAATTGGTAAATGTTAATTCATGTACATCCCCTACAATATTTTTTTTAACAAGATATTATCTTACAATATGATTTCACTACAATTCCTAATTTTCACCTATACTTATATGGTTTAAATGCAGTGAATCAGAAGTTGATGCAATAATATATTTTGTACTTCTATTATGTCAATGAACTATGCTGTGCTAGTACATTGATATTATGTGAACTTGTCTGATATTCAGAAAGGGTTGCTAAACCAAGCATAGACTTATTTTGAGTACATATAGACTGGTATTGATAAAGTTATTTCAGTTATTTCCTTGATAAATCCTAAAATACCTATCATGCCATGTCCATCTTCATACATTTAAATGTCCGAAGTTGTGCCAGTGTTATTTTTGCATTTCTTTTCATTCATAAATGCACAACCATTTATGGAATTGTATAAACCAGTTATATGATTTCTAGTATAAGAAAAACTCGGAGGTTAAAAGTATAGAAATTAAAAGAGGCACAGACATTCACTATTAGGGAAAAGTGACCAAAGGTCAACACTATTGTACTAATTGTTAAGGCTTGTCAGCTGACTGTTTGGAGAAGTCTGATGTGAATCAGCCTTTACTACAAAATATGCACCATCAAGTGTGCTTAAACTTATGCCAATACCTTGGTACTTGCACTTTATAAATATGTATATGTGCCACTTCCTTTTTTTTCATTGTATAAAATATTTGATACGAGTCAAATAGGTGCAGAACTTAATAAAATCATATAGATTGATTAAGCCAATTGCTATGATATTGAGAATTATAGACTATTTGCTTATACTAGAAAATGAATCTGGCTTTAAATCATATTCACAAACACAGGTTTCCGTGAATTTTAAAATTATTACCTCAACATGTTGAGGATTTCTTTAATATAAGTAAAGAAAAAAATCTTGGTCTTAAAAAAACTGTACAAAACAATATCATAAATGTTTGATGAAAACTGAACGCTGAAATCTGGAAGTTGTCTATAACATTGGGCCAATATTGGGCCTGTAGAACAGTGTATATGGACCGGAGCTTATAAATATACCTGTAATCAATGAGTCTGGCAGTCGCCTGGACTTTGGCAGCCAGTGCTGCTACTGCTGCTGTCGTAGGATTATAACAGGTGCTTGCTGGAGTGGATATATATTACACACCAGGTAAGATGTCTATGACTAAGTTACGTACAGCCTGGGACCATCTTAATTAGTTGTATAGTCAAGTTACAATAAGGTATTCACTGCTTGATTAATGATTTCACTGACCAATGTTTTATCTATAAAAAGATTGCCCTATCATGTTTTTAAATTTATTGATATGTTTAAGAATTGGTGCTTTATTTCCCATTAAACTATTATAGATTTGAGTAGATTGTGTATTGAAACTGTTTTCATTAAATAAATAGCATTGATCAAGAAAAAAAGAATGCATCTGTCAGCTGTTCAATTCAACCTACAGGGATTTCCAATTGTGTTTCTATTGTGAAGATATATAGATTTTATTTGAATGCTTCTATTTACATTGGTTCATTCTTCCTATGGATTTCTATCAAAAGTATTTCAGTAGACTTTTTATGTAATGGATTTCAATTGATTTTACCGCAGAAAAAATTGAAATTATGAAATGATTCTGAGGTTGTGAGAGAATTGTCTATGAATTGTATCGGGTGCATGTGCTATTGGCATTTTATTCAGACAGTTATGCATAGATGCTCGGCATTTTTATCAGAATTATTTCTTCTTAAGAAAATTGTAAATGATCAATATGATCAGAATGAAATTTTGAATCAGTTTCACTCCACAAACCTATATCTAACATCAACTATTTGAAGAAATTCTAAGCCTGTGACTGCCATAGTTCTCCAATACCACGCCTTTGGGTTACACAGAGCGTCCCATGGGTAGTGTGAGCCTAAATTAGTTTTATCAGATTCAAACTTTTTTTTTTTATTCTGTCCATTTCTCAACCTTCTTCTTAGTATATTTGTATCCTTGGAAACATTTTGACAGTCAAATTCTCAGCTAAATTCCAGAGAAACCAAAGTTTTTATCAAGAATCCAATTCTAGGGAATCATGAAAAAAATATTATTGAAGTAATTATTGTAATGATATACATGTATAACTGAATGACACTATTTTCATTTTAAAAATTGAGTTTATTTTTTTACCTTGTAAACACAGATCTTTTAGATTCAAGCAAAATAAATAAAATTTAATTAAGATTTTCTACGATTAAAGTCATAGAAAAATGTGGTCACCTTGAATATACTATTAACCAAACCTGAAGGTAGATGACACTTAATATTTTTCACTTTCCAGTTTCCACACATGAAATACTAGAAGTGTGAATTTGAGTTTTTGAGTATCTTTTTTGGATGTTAGAAACATGACATACATGTGACAAGACTCTAACTGTTAGTATTAAATAGTACTGGATAAATATGGTCTGATAATACTTTATACAAATAAGGAGAATCCTTTTTAAAAAAAAAAAAAAAGAGTGTGAGTTGAGGATCTAGGTTATTGATTGCTAAGCTCATTAGTAAAACCCGACGGGATATTTTTTAAAAAAGATATTGAGTCATATAGATCAGTTATAAAGACAAGTGCTGTGAGCAATTCTCCATTGTGAATTTATTTCTGAGATATTGAGTCCTATGGCTCACTAGGAAAGCTAAGAAGATGTGTGCAATCCTCCATTGTGACTCATTTGAGCTATTAAGTCCTATAGATCAGTAGGACAGGTGCTGTGTACAATCCTGTGCAATCCTCTATTGTGACTTTTTTTGAGATATTGAGTCCTATAGATCTGTAGAACAGGTGCTATTGAGTCCTATAGATCAGTAGGACAGGTGCTGTGTGTGATTCTTTGAGATATTGAGATATCGAGTCCTATAGATCAGTAGGACAGGTGCTGTGTGTGATCCTACATTGTGACTTTTTGTTGAGATATCGAGTCCTATAGATCAGTAGGACAGGTGCTGCGTGCAATCCTACATTGTGACTTTGACTGCTATGAGGAAGTATCAGTGTAAGCTGTCAGGAGTTCTGTGCTGGATTGGTTTGTTCTGATTACTTTATGGTGTCCCCTTGTAATTCTAAGATGTCCTCCAGAGGTGAGTGAGAAAGCTTTAGACATCAATTGCCCCGGAACACAGAGACACTTCATCATGTCTTATATTTGTTATTAGGCAGCATGTGTTGTAATTAGGGATATTTAAAACACAGCAGTTGACAGTGTGTTGTAGATGCGGTGTCTTCAGTGCTACCTCCATGGCAACAGTAGAGGAAGTACAAAGGGCTGCAGATTCCATGTTCTTTTATTTCCATGCATGCACGACTGATAGTCGCAGTAACTGGGTTAACAAGCCCCCAGAAGAGACATTGATGTGTAGATTATAAAAAGAATGTTATTAACGATTATGAAGTGATTTGCAAAAAAGCTGTTATTGCTCTTTTAAAAGAGGATATTCAAGAAATGAACTGTCATTTATAGTCCATAGATGTCGATTCATTTATTTTGATAAAAAAAAAAGCTTTTGAAGTATAAAACGTTAATGATAAGAGAAATCATTGATTATATATTTAAATAGATATTGTGTTCAAAGCTCTTGTGTATAATTAGAATTGATATATGGAACTTCCTCTCTCCTCTAAGTGATTTGTGGTTGGCGATTTCCTCGAGAGTTTGCGGTTTGACACATTGTGTGGGAGTAATTTGAAAATTTGGTATGTTAACATAGAGTCAGGCTGACTAAAAAAAACAAATCTCTGATAGATCTACAAAAGTTCTCCTACAGAAAGCCTGCTTATTGAATAGAAGGTTGATTGAGAAGATAGAATTAATTATCTTGGTGGTTTATTTTGTCAGTAATCACTTCTGTCATTTTCTAAAGAGGTTTTTATAGTGAGCACAAAGTATTCCAAGAAATGCTGCAGCAACAAAAGAAAGCAAACAGCTATAGAATAATACCTTCATTTACATGTGAAAAAAGTCCAAAATGATGGATGACAGTTGTCTTTCATTTTTCAGGACAGATTTATATACATGTATACTTTGCTAAAACAATTTTTGTGGAGGGGAAAAATGGGAGGTATGCAATTGAGCACATATAATTGGAAATGAAACCCCCGCTCCACGCAATCTCACCCACCTAAAATGAATAAATTAAAATAATTGTTATGATGGTACACCCCTGAACTGTTTATTTTCTGACTGTAGGATCTCCATATGACGATGGCCACTGAGTCACTTCAGCCACAAGATTCGCGCGGCAGTGGCATCAAAGGGGCTGTCCTGTGTAAGCAGTCGGAGATAGAAGAAGATGAGCAGGATACCAGTCCAGGATCTGACCAATCAGATGCTACCATCACAGCCAGCGGTAAGTTTTACCATAGTCAGCAGTATGTATTAAAATTACAATTACTGGGAGGGGGTTAACACTGTAAGCATGGGAGGGAGGGTTATGGTTAAGATTAGTTAAATTGGTTCATCTTTTTTAATTGTAAAAATTTTTAAAATGTACAAGTATTGTTTTATCCAGAAACATCTTGATTTAATTGGTACCTTGCATTTGCCCTTCCCATTTAATTTTTCCAACATTGAGATAAGGAATTCTTGAGAAAAAAAAACCCAACTCATTGAAATTTCAATATGACATTACTATAAAAATTGAAATCATAATTCTCTCTCTCTGAAAATGAAGCTTGAAATTTTTCAAGTAATAAGACATTTATATTTAAGATGATTCACAGCATCTTAATTATTTCAAAATAAAAGAAAAAGTAATGGAAACTTTAACATTTCTCAGTATGACAAATTGTCTATTTGTCATTTAACTTTGCACTTTTAACATGTTTAAGTCTAATTTTGTCCTCACTCTTAGCAGGACATTATTGAAAAAACATTAATTTTCCAGTAAATAGGATATTTAAGTTGGTCACATATTAAGAAGAACTTTCGAATGCTTTGTATTTCTAATTCTAGACCAATTCTAAAAGTCATATGTCAGACTTGAAACACTTTAAGATTTTTCCTTCTATTGTTAGAGCATAGTGTTTCTCAATTATCTTATATTTTAGGAGGAAATTTCAAATTAAAAATTAAGTGAATGCACGCTTAATTGTCATATTTTAGGGAAAAAAAGTACATTTCTCCTGTAAAGCTGGCCTTTGTCAGTTATATGACTTTGTCATTATCTGTAACTAGGCTCTATTTTTTTCCTCACCCTCATAAAAGTCTCTGTTCTTATTAGATCTTACGGGGTTGGAATCGCTTCTGAGGAACAGATAATTGCTTCTCTGGAAGATTTATGCTTCATGTTAGGCCATTTATGCCTAACAAAGGTTATTTGGGGAAAATTATGCATTGTTTATGCCTCTTTATATTTTTCATCAAAATATCAGAACAATCAGAATCCATATTATGAAATTCTTAATTTTATTGGATCATGATTCACAGACAAGGATGTTCAAGGTCAAGGTGATAATGCTCCCGAGATTGTCCAATCAGATGTCAGCATTTCAGAGGAGCCAAATTTGTCGACCATTCAGGTAATTGCATTTTCCGCGTGAATGTTAACATAATTTGAGCATTATGTCTGAAATGAAGTTCATTTCAGTGAAAAAAACATTATGAGACGATTGATTCTTCTTTAAATTAAACACTTAACTAACATACTGCAATTCTTCATTGAGGAAGTCTTAAACAATGTTGATGAGAACACGTCTCAGGATGACAGGAAGCAATAAATGCTAAGAATGTAGAAAAATGATAACACTAGTAACAGGTATGCATATATATGTAGATTGTTGATTCATTTTGTAGAATGGAACTCAAAAACTGAAACAGTTAAAGAGATCAGGGAAAGCGTTTGAGGAGTCACCTTCTCCTGATCCCCACATGCTGACCCCAGAGTCCAGCTCAAATGGTCTGACCTCATTAAATCATTCCCAGGTAAGTCCGAGTCCAGCTCAAACAGTCTGACCTTTAAATCATTTCCAGGTAAGAATCCAGCCTTAAACGGTCTGACCTCATTAAATCATTCCCAGGTAAGAGTCCAGCTCAAACAGTCTGACCTCATTGAATCATTCCCAGGTAAGTCCAGCTCAAATGGTCTGACCTCATTAAATCATTCCCAGGTAAGTCTGAATCAAGCTCAAACAGTCTGACCTCATTAAATCATTCCCAGGTAAGTCATTCTACTCTTCTTCAGCAATTCATTCCAAATTAGGATTTTGAGTGGACCTCTTATCGAATACAGAACTATTTTAGTAAGACTTGGTGATGTAGGTTTTACTCTGTGTCAAAGTAAGTTTTCCAAAATTGTGGAAAGAACCTGCTAAAGTAAATTTGCAATTTTAAAGCTGCATAGAAAGAACAATAGTTTTAAAATAATCAATTCATTTCAAATAAGATATTTCTCTTTTATTAATTGTAGATTCATAAATATACATGTGGAATTTATTATCGCACAATTTTCACAAGAAGACCACACATGAAATAAAATTATTGCCTTTATTTTTTTATGCAGAAATAAATGTAAAATCTCTTGATCAACCGTCAAAAAGGGAGGATTCAATATATTGCATTAATTTTTCACAGATATGTTTTTTTGATACCTAAAGCAGAAGAACCCGATAAAATGTGATTATTAATTTTGAAAAGATGTCAGTATAATTCTGTGAAAATCTCTTGCTGAGTTTAGTATTACTCCTGTAATTTGAGCTACCTAGTACATGTGGAAAAAAGTTCACTTTAGTAGTATTAACCAATCTTAATCAAAATGAAGTTTGTGAAATGTAATACTTTAAAATCAACCAAGATGTAACAGAACAATTTTGACCTTGTTGTCCTAATGAGCTTAGAGCAGAGTGATGAACTCTCATGTTGATCCTACCTTCTTTGATGGAATATTGAGCTGCATATATTTTTCAGTTACAAAGCTATATGGATTAGACAGGGATTTTTTTCTTTTTCAGTAAACATGATGGCTATAGGTCAAGGTCTAAATTACATTCTCAGATCAAAGGTTACATTTGTCTAATATATTTAATCTCCTTTCTAATTCCAAATAGTTCTGATAAAAGTTAAATTTTTGGGCAGAGAGACAAAAGCAACTAGAATGTTGCTAGAGAGACTAAAGAATGAGTCCCTGAGAATTTCCCAGATAATATAGGAAAGTAAAATAATTTATAAGACTGATGATTTATTGTGTATCTCTATTGTTTTTACAGTCATCATCCAGAGAGAGGCTACATAAATGTGGATCACAAGGCTCTGAAGCAGGATCTTCATGTCTGTCACGTGGTAAGTGTCCTAAATCTATATAAATTTAATTCTCTAGTTCTCAGGCCAATTTTTTCCAAAACAGATGCGGGAGGGAGGCATTTTATTTATCATTTTATTGGCAATGAAGAAGATGAGGGAGGTATTTTTTTAATTGTTTTAATTTTTATTTTCACATTTTCTTTAAAATAATGATAAGAATTCTTTTTTTCATAGAATATACTTTCCATTTCTGATCAATAAGTTTTTATTATCTATTGCTTATCAATGTGTGAACATGGTAGGCATTGTCTTTGAATGTATTTTTAAATTAAGTAGCCAAATCTCTTTGCAAGTGGCTACCAAAAGCGAAATTTGAGTACTAAACTACAAAAAAGTGATGACAGAACTTTTTTTCGGATTGGTCTCCGCAATACCAACTTTTTATCATATCAAAAATACGATAAAATAAGTCAAGTGACTACCTCAGAATGGATGAGCGCAGGCCTGAGAACCGTAATCTCAATTTTATGTAGCCTAATAGATACTTTGTGTGGTGTCTAATGATGATTCTTTCTGTGTGTGGTAAACTAAGGCATACAATGTGAGGTTTCTACTGACTTTGTCTTGATCTGTCTGTGTTAAGTTGACTGTCTAATGGGTGGTGTTTATTGTTTATTCTTTCTCTTATATTTTGGTTTCTGAATAATATGAGAGAAAAGCAGTTGCTTATAGGATGAATGCCATTCTGAATGCAGGATCTGTTTTATGTATTCTTGATTAGGTATATTTTTAAATATATGAAATAACATTGACTGATTTTCAGCCATTGGCATCGATAATTGAGCCTTGTGAACATTTAGGTCTCCATTTTCAGCATCTAATCATTCTATAAATGGCAACTAGAAATTGTAGTTGCCTTTGGTGATCTTTGGTTTGAAATACATTGTACACCCTATTTTTATACCTAACAGTCTCTAAGCTGTACTTCTGAGGGAAACAATTTCAGTATTAATCTGATTTTTTTCCTATTTTACTTCTGAAATTGCTAGACAGTTGTCTGGCTTGGTAATATGAACTTGATTATTTAACAATAAGAAACATTTCATAATGAGCAAAAAGTTTAAGACTATAACCAAATCCTAAATGAAAAGAAGTACTTTGAACACAATGCTGATTTATGCCATAATTGGATGTCATAGATTTTGTATAGATTTTATTTTTTGAAGACTAACTGAATCTGAAAGGCTAACATTAAGACTTAAATTTCATTTATGTCATTTGCGTCTAGTGCACACAGCTAATTGTAGCCATTGAGTAGCTGTGCAGAGCATTGAGTTTGTCAGTCAGGGCAAACTGTATTCATGAGGTTGATTCAATTTTAGCTTTGACATACAAACTTTTACTCACTTTAACTGTGGCACTACATAATAATTAGAGCAAAGTAACCTTAAAACACAAACACTAAAGCAATTTTTTTTTATACTTTCATGTTAAATAGTCAGACCTGATTGGTTTAAAACCATTTGATAAAAAATCCTGTTTATCCTAACATAAGCTTAAAGCACACACTCATTCTTGTAATGTAAGTGAGGCTTATAAGGGCCAGGTTTCATACATGAATAGATTTAGAGTCAACATCAACCCAAAGATTGACCCCCACTCCTCCTCCCCCCCCCCCCCCCCCCCCCCCCCCCCCCCCCCCCCCCCCCCCCCCCCCCCCC
>PRKT01000289.1:265376-302609 GCA_003671525.1 Saccostrea glomerata
CCACCCCCCAAAAAATATTCAGAGTTCAGATGCACTAATATGTTTTTCATTGTAAAGTTAAATGCATGCTTCCTTATTCTCAGCTCACTTTGTTATACCCCCCATAAACGAAGTTTGGGGGGGTATTTAGGAATCACCTTGTCCATCTGTCTGTCTAGCTGTCCGTCTGTCCAGCTGTCCGTCTGTCCGTCTGTCTGTGCAAACGTGTCCGGTCCATATCTTTCTTACAGAGGGACACTAGAATCTACTACTCTACACAAAGATTGCCCATGACCTAAGGGTGTGTCATGACCTTGACCCAAGGTCATTTGGGGAAGTTCAAGGTCACTGGAAGAAAAAGTTCAAAATTTGTGTCTGGTCCATAACTTTCTTATGGATAAACTTGGTAGGTTCTCATTTCACACAAAGATTGCCAATGACCCAAGGGTGTGTCATGACCTTGACCAAAAGTCATTTTGGGAAGTTCAAGGTCACTGGAAGAAAAATTTCATTATTCGTGTCCAGTCTACATCTTTTTTATGGATAAACTAGGTAGGTTCTTATTTCACACAAAGATTGCCCTTGACCCAAGGGTGTGTCATGACCTTGACCCAAGGTCATTTGGGGAAGTTCAAGGTCAATGGAAGAAAAAGTTCATAATTCATGTCCGGTCCATATCTTTCTTATTGATAAACTTGGTAGGTTCTCATTTCATACAAAGATTGCCCATGACCCAAGGGTTTGTCATGACCTTGACCCAAGGTCATTTGGGGAAGTTCAAGGTCACTGGAAGAAAAAAGTTCATAATTCATGTCCTGTCCATATCTTTCTTATTGATAAACTTGGTAGGTTCTTATTTCATGCGAAGATGGCCCATGACCCAAGGGTGTGTCATGACCTTGACCCAAGGTCATTTGTGGAACTTCAAGGTCACTGGAAGAAAATTTTCATAATTCATGTGTGATACATATCTTTGTTATGGAAAAACTTACTTCTGAAAAACCCAGCGGGGGTATTTTGTCCAGTTTGGACAGTTCTAGTTTGATTAGTTATATCAGGTTTTCAGATTTGCCTGTAAGATATATATATAATGAGTTTTTCATTTGTTTCAGATTCGAGTTTTGAGTCTCCATATAAAGATTCCACCGGGATCAATCTGGAAGACTTCATTCATAAAACGATAAATAAATCTCCCAAGGATAGAAACATGTTGCTGAAATTAGAAACGGATCTAATCAACTTTATCAATGAGCCCAAGTAAGTAGAAAATATTATCTTAAGTTTGAAGTGCTAAGATTAGGGCTGTGTATTGAGCCAAATATTTCTATACGATACAATACAATATTTTTTTAAAATGATATGCGATAAATTGGATTCTGAAACAAGACTATCAGAAACGGCTTCTAAATCATTTATTGCATGAATTTCATATCAGTTAAGTGTTTAATCACGAGTGTTGTAAAATCGGACAAATTTTACTATCGATTATCAAATTGAATCGGAAGAACACAATCGGTTATATAATCGATAATTTGAACTTTTAAAAAAGGTTAAATTTATTCATCCTTAGAAGTATTTTTAAAAGGATATGGATATAATTCGGCTCAACCTCTTCACCACGCACGTTCGCCATTTTGTTTACAGCCGATTAGAGTGACGTCCCTTTGGTGAATATAAAAGTTTAACCTGCTCGGTTTAAAAAATACGGCTTGAAAAATATAGCGATCTATCGATGATAATTTTGACAATTGATTGTCGCTGATCTGGGCCTTCAAATGATGATTTTTCGATAGTCGGCAACTATCATAACAACACTATTTATCACCCATTAAGTTCTTGTCTCATTGTCATTACAAGAAACTATTCAAATTAAAACTTTTAATGACAGTAAAATCAACATGTTCAAATAAAATTCTCTGATTGGAAGTTATTTTTTTATACAATATTATTCTTGAATATCGATACGTAATATATTAATACAGCCCTAGCTATGATGTTCTGAAGTATTGGGTAAAGGAGCATATATTGTTGGCTCAATTTAAATGGCACAAAATCTTGCACTGTTACTATTTTGAAAGCTTGGATCGTTAGTTATACCCCCCGCAAACGAAGTTTGGGGGGGTATATAGGAATCACCTTGTCCGTCTGTCCGTCTGTCTGTCTGTCCGTCTCTCCGTCTCTCCGTCCGTCCGTCTGTCTAGCTGTCCGTCTGTCTGTGCAATCGTGTCCGGTCCATATCTTTCTTACAGAGGGACATTAGAATCTACTACTCCACACTAAGATTGCTCATGACCTAAGGGTGTGTCATGACCTTGACCCAAGGTCATTTGGGGAAGTTCAAGGTCACTGGAAGAAAAATTTCATAATTCGTGTCCGGTCCATATCTTTCTTATGGATAAACTTGGTAGGTTCTCATTTCACACAAAGATTGCCCATGACCCAAGGGTGTGTCATGACCTTGACCCAAGGTCATTTGGGGAAGTTCAAGGTCACTGGAAGAAAAATTTCATAATTCGTGTCCGGTCCATATCTTTCTTATGGATAAACTTGGTAGGTTCTCATTTCACACAAAGATTGCCCATGACCCAAGGGTGTGTCATGACCTTGACCCAAGGTCATTTGGGGAAGTTCAAGGTCACTGGAAGAAAAATATCATAATTCGTGTCCGGTCCATATCTTTCTTATGGATAAACTTGGTAGGTTCTCATTTCACACAAAGATTGCCCATGACCCAAGGGTGTGTCATGACCTTGACCCAAGGTCATTTGGGGTAGTTCAAGGTCACTGGAAGAAAAATATCATAATTCGTGTCCGGTCCATATCTTTCTTATGGATAAACTTGGTAGGTTCTCATTTCACTGAAAGATTGCCCATGACCCAAGGGTGTGTCATGACCTTGACCCAAGGTCATTTGGGGTAGTTCAAGGTCACTGGAAGAAAAATATCATAATTCGTGTCCGGTCCATATCTTTCTTATGGATAAACTTGGTAGGTTCTCATTTCACTGAAAGATTGCCCATGACCCAAGGGTGTGTCATGACCTTGACCCAAGATTATCTGGGGAAGTTCAAGGTCACTGGAATAAAAATTTCATAATTGGTGTTTGATACATATTTTAATTATGGAAAAACTTACCTCTGAAAAACCCAGTGGGGGGTATTTTGTCCCGTTTGGACAGTTCTAGTTTTGAATTGTTTTCTAGCAAGGTGTCATGGACATTAAATTCTGTTGTTTGGAAAGTAACCCTATTTTATATATAGTCATTTAAAATTTTTATTGGGAATTTAACTTTGTCTATAATTGTTCACAAGAAAATTACCAAAATGAAATCCCCAACAAATATTTCTGCCTTTACAGTAGTGTATTTTTACAGAATTTCTAACATTTTTCTTTCTTTCAGACATCACTACTTAAAGTTTCCACAGATGTCGTCCTATGACAGGATGTTAGTTCACAGAATAGCGGCTTACTTTGGACTGGACCATAATGTAGACCAGACAGGCAAATGTGTCATTGTCAACAAAACATCCAACAAGAGAATGTAAGTGATACCTGTGTCCATCAGAAACGAATAGGTACTGTAAATATGAATTGAACAGGGCATCGAAAAGCAGGGTATCCCCTCAAAAAGAGCCTTTCTAAAAATCATAGCAGCATTTAACAAATATTGATCCTGATGCAAATAATGTCACTTCTGTTTGGCACAAGGAAAAAATAACACACACAAAGCACGGGTGTGTATCATTACCGCTACATTTTCAAAATTTTCATTACAGCTACATAGTCATTACTGCTACAAAAAACGTTAAATACTGCTACATATGAAAGTATATATTACAGCTACATTGCCTCTTTCGTTAGCCAGCCGCTTAATGTGTGTACAGATTTTACCAATCTCACCAAGGGGGAGGTGAAAGTATGACTTTGAGCAGAATGTTTTTGTTTTATTTTATCTTTTTATTTAAATTCTATTTTATTTCTTAAAACACTGTCAAAAATATAAAAATAAAATCAAGCACTGATCATAGATAAAACCCACACAATTAAAATGGAAATTGTTCTACACCACAAAGTGAGAGAATTCTGTTGATTGGAACACATATTCTGTGCCATACCTAATTCAATGTGTATTGGTAATGTGTTGTTTTCAGCTGATTCAATATGTAGCGGTAATGAGTTGTTTTTGGCCAAAAATACTGTATCGAATGATCGGTCTAAAATTTGAAAAAATATAACGGTAATGTCACACATGAGCTTTAATTTTTTTGCAATTCCTTTATGTTTCACTTTATTGTACCAAGATTCTCTTTGCTAGGGAATAGTTCAGCAAAAATGTTTAATCTTTGAAACAAATTTAGATATGTACAGTAATTTCCAGCTAAGCCTGTGTGATCAAAGCAGCTAGAATAACTGTTGACTAGATATCGTAGGCAGAAGAGCTTATTCTTCTGATAGTAAAGTATCCATTGATCAACCATTTGTCTGCCTGTCTGTAAATAATTTTTCAAAGTGCTATACTCCTACTGTTTTGGTCCAATGTCAGTGACAATTGGTGCACAAATACACAGATACATATTTCTACTTTAATATTGGGTTTTGATTTCCACAGTGTTGCCATGGTTATTATAAATAGAAGTTTCTGTAAAATTCTTTCAAAAAGCTCCTCATACTACAGTTTTGATTCAACTTCATTAAAGTCTTCAATTTGTTACAAAAGTAAACTATTCTAATTTAAAATACAAAAAGCTCCTCATACTACATTTTTGATTCAACTTCATTAAAGTCTTCAATTTGTTACAAAAGTAAACTATTCTAAAATACAAAATTTTACTCCCACATTCTGAGTACAATTTAATAAGACTTGATACTCAAGTATATTATACTTAGATACATTATATCTAATGTATATATCTACATTTGCACCAATAGAGCTACAATCTTGTCAGAGAAGTCTAATTCAATCTCTTTTGCATGCTACATGGTGGACATCAGTTACCATGATGTGTGACAATGCTTTGATGATAAAATAGACCTTGTAAGTCAGAGCCACACCTCTCTTCAAACATTGGTGTAATGATAATAATCCTGCCAGCTCTCTTCCAGGGCTAACTGTCTGATATTGAATATGGTGAGAAAATGATTGCTTATTCCAGAGTTATATCTCTGATCATCTGATTTGCTATTTTGGGAGGAAGGGTTATAAAGCAGATATAAATATTTCATAGCTCTAGAGAATATACAAAGATAAGAGTTTTTTTTTTTACGAGGAAAACAGTGGTCGGTGATAATAGAGAATGTATTTAAGATGGTAAGACCATGTTGTGCATAATTGATAAATATTTCCCCCTAGTGGAGGCTCCTGTGTCATATAATTATCACAATAAAAGCCCCAGTGTCGACGTAAAACTGTAGGCTACATCAGTATGTAACACTGTAAGTTATTACATCTCGCAGACATTAATGTCAGATCACCCTTTGCTTTTGGAAATTAACATCCAGTTTTCATTTCCTGTCCATATTTGTCTGAGACCAAATGTGTCGCAAAACTCTCAAAATATAGTTTTTCTTCAGGATTATCTAATATGATATTATTGTGACCTTGCATTAACTTCATTTTTATAAATAGAATAAAGACCAGATTTAGTTGACTGTAGTCATGGCAACAAGCTATTAATATCTCAATTGTAATGATTAAAGTATTTTAAATTACTTTGTATCTTTAATATAGACATACAAATTATGTCAAATTTATTTTGTTTCATGTACTTAGGGCTTTATATTCAGATAAATATTTTATTAAAGCCTGAACCAGATGTGTGCATTTCCCTTCAAATTCAATGCATTTTTTTTTGTAAAATTTTAATGAATATTGATTTTTTACATCTTTTTTTACAGACCTGATTTCAGTTTTAAGGAACATATTGACAACCTAGATTCTGCTCCTAAAGTCAAGTCCATTATTCAGAGGGAGAACAAGAGTTTAGACGACAGAGATGTATGTATTCCCCGACTACTAACGGTCTCCTAGCTGATACTATATAAAGCTTGTGGATGATCTGCTTAATGTCAACTGAGTCTATACTACAACTCAGATCATAGTCAGATGCCATAAGCCGTCTACAATTTATATAATTATTTGCTTGTTCAATCCTACTGAGTAGAAACATTAACATCAACACGTAAGTCAACAAGTACAGAATATAGGATGTCACTAGTGCACAATGGCAGCAAATGAATCTCAAAATTACACAGCCTTTTATAAAATTTGAAACCACAAAAAATAATGACTTTTTTAATGTTTTATGAACACTAAACTCAGAAATGGCTTCATTGCAATATTTTGACCTGATTTTGCACTTCTAGATTTTCAAGTTCATTGTGCTTAAATTTTTTTTAATTGTTTCAAAATATTCAAAGTATAAAGTTAAATGTGGAATAAGTTTTTATTTTGATTGCAGATATACACCAGAAATTTAGACAAGCCTTCTTTAGCTCACACAAAAGCAAGGTCGTTTGAGGAGAGGAGGAAGCGTTATGAGAAAGTGCGAAGTAAAATTTTCAATAGCTGTGATGCTGATCCTAGCCAAGAGGTATTTCACATAGACCACAAATTCTCTCTCCACTATAACTCATCTGCAGAAGAGGCAAATTTCTACATAGTGGTAGATATATTTTGGCCTGTGGTTACCAACACATAGATTTGTCTCTAATATCTTCTGTCAAGGTAGTCAAGTGTTTTCTTTTTTTTTCAGCCAATGGCATTTACCGAGGATGAAATGAAAAATGGAATACCAAACATGATGTATATTGGGTAAAAATATTGTGGAATCTGGCAACTTCAACAATAGATGTTTATATTTAATCTTCAGATCTCAGTTCTCATTGTAATTTTAGCAGATTTCACCAAAATGTTGAGGATAATACTTTGAGATAGATTAAGCAAATTGAATTTGTGATAAACTGTCCATTTCAAGGGAGTAGTGCACATCAAGAAATTTGAAAAGTAATAGACAGTTTTATAATCTAGTACTGTTATTGATGATTTGGTTGTGTGCTTGTAGTAAGAAACCTGTTCGCCCTTCCAGTATAAGTAAGAGTTCGGAGGGACATCCCTGGAGTTCCACGGATTCCAGTGGCTACGGAACGGACTGTTCATCCAGATCCAAGGGAATTCCAAAGGCCAACAGCTTTGGGGGGTTGACCCACTCTCAACATATCAAAACATCTAACAAAAGCCAGAGTTTCTGCAAGGCTGGTAAGTCAAGTAACTGATAACTGGCAATAGCTCTGTCACAAGAAAATACAGAGTGTAATTTATGAAGAAGATTTGATTAGGGCTGCAAAAATGGCATTAAAACATTTGACTTGAAGCATATTAAATTGTCTCCTGTTGAGTCATAATGTTAACAAATACTAAATCAATAAGTATATTGTAATGATTCATGCATTAATAGCGTTTAATGTCAAATATTGCTTATTTATTGTAATTTTGCTTTTAAGATATATGTGCTCATTTGTAAAACTACACCAAACTTATGCATATGTTGTTTTTATCCAAGAAACTAGATATTTGATAATCATTATGTTTCACACATACATTCTGTGATTGCTAAATTTTGTAAACTACCATGTAAAAATGTATTCTGCATCTTGGTCATATTTTACGAATAACAGCGTTTGACTTCAAAGTATATTTTATGAGAGGTAAATTGTGTTCTCAATTCTCCATTCTGCAAGTATCTTCATTTTTGGGATAAAGTCAGTATTACAGTATTCCTTTCTGCTTTCAATATGCTGTTAAAAATTAAATGAATATATTGTGATATTAAGTGTAGAACCATACTGTAAATAAGTTTAATTAATTATCCATGGTTTTTAATGAAGTGCAAGTTCGCCAGTTACAACCTCATACACAATATGAAATTTATGCATGACAGCTAGTGAGGTTTCCATTAAGATATTTACGCAATGAATATTCTAGGAAGATTCTGTAATCCTGGTATATTTACAGACTCGCTGAACTCGGGGACAGCTAGCCCTGGTCTTCAGAGACACTTTGCCACGCCCCCTGGCAGTAGATCCGGGAGCTCCCCCCTGTCATGTAGTAGTTCCACTGGTCCAGTGCAATCCCCCATTCATCAAGGTAACAATCCCTCCTCAGTCAATGAGTAAGAAAAGTCATAAGCATGTTGAAATGATTTGTACTTTCAACAAGTGGAAAATAAGTAAATTATTTCACGAAATGTAAGTAAGATAATTTTGAAACTATATATTGAGAATTATCATTAAAGTCAGTAAATATTTTCTTGTTTGTGTTAGTAGATTTAACTTAGGCTTACCTGTAGGAACATACAAAACGACTATAAAGTACATATTTGTGTTTTTCAGGCTTTTTACCTGGTCAGGGACAGAATCAAGCTTTATGGGTGGCCTCAGATTATAGGAATATACCTCCAGGTGCAATTATAATTAACCCCCAGACAGGTAAATACCAGACAGCGAATCATATCCTGTATAGATAAAATTTTTGATGCATTTGGTAAAATACAGCTTTTAAAAATGAGTTTTCTTTGTCACTTGGAGCATCATACTGTTCTTGCTAACCTCTGTGGGTTCTGTATTGTTACAGGTCAGCCATACTCTAACCCTGACGGCAGTGTGTACACGTACAACCCTAACCTGCCCCTCCCTAACGGTCAGCCCCCCACATCAATGTACCAGACCCAGGAGGCCTGGACACCTAGCTCTGTAAGGCACAGTTCTCTCTACTGGTCACTTTATACTAAAAACAGAGAAATTAATACTGTATGCTTTGGTGAACAAGATAGTTACATTTAATACTGATTTGATTATACGATTGTCTGAATCTTTGAAAATTATATATATGTTATTGTTTGAAATACATGTATTTATTAAACCAAATGTTAAAAATGTCTTGAAATCATTTTTGTTCACTTGGTAAGTACATATACCAGGGGTTATCAAAAAGTTCGTGGACCAAGGCTATAAAATTAGTACTATGTAGACTGTGCTTTAAATATTTATATGGATCATAAAATAACAAAACAGAGAGAAATGTTGAAAATTTTAGTCTGATACGTTCACTATTTGTCAAATTATTATAAAATGAAAATGACATATGATCACCTGGCGCCGTCGTCGTTTATTTTCATCACGTCCGATAACGGCATTGTTTTTTCAATGTCTGCTTCTTCTACCTCATACACTTTTTTTATGAGATTCCCTGGGGCTGAGTAAGGACTTAAACCCGCCTTGTTTATATGACTTTACAAAGTCATGAACAGTGGCCTTCAATGAATAAAATATTCCAAATGGATTAATACATTGTGAGAGATCCTCGCTTGATTGTGCCGGCATATTTTGCTTTTGGGAGTTCAATATCTACAACACATGATCAACGTTATTTTTTGACGTGATTGATTATTCACACATTGACTGCAAATCGGCATAAACTGTGTATCCCCTTTCTCTCTGAATCTTTTTAAATATTAAAAGACAAATACTCTGGATGCATATTATTTCTCTGTAGCCGGTTTCAACATATTTTAGGTCTATACCAGTTTTTTTAGGGGCAAAACTTTATAGAATGTTGGAAACGGAAACCCCTCCCCCTTTTGACGTCATTTTCAAGGCCTCATTTGTTTGGACATTCCGTGTAAAATTTACAATAAACTTTCATTGAACTTCCAGAATGAAGTGAAAATTTAATGGAACAATTGTATCCCGACACATGCCTGAATTAACGGGATTTTTGGATGTCAAATGATCATATCAAAAGAGTTTTTCTCAGTTACACATAAGTCGCAAAAATGTCGTGTTCGAGGTTGCGCCGCCTGGACATACCATTGCTTACAAAATCATTACTAATTAATTAAAAAATTAAATTTATGATTTATGGCAGGGGATGACAAATCCCATTGCCCGAAGCCAGGGGCTAGTGAATTTTAGGGATGGGCAAGTGGAATTTTATCAACCACTTGCCCGCGGGCAAGTGACTTATCAAAAATAGAATTTATTTGTAGGGCATAAATTTAAAGCTAGGCATGGGGGCTTGCTCAGCATCTGTCTTCCTCTTTTTTGAAATATCTATAAATAAAGAATTAGTTTTTGGTAGGGCAAGCAAAAATTCAGGTAGGGCAAGTCAATTTTAACCATGTACTTGCCCTTGGACTAGTGTCTTAAAAATCTATTTGTCAGCCCCTGTTTATGGTTTATTCTTTAGATAGAAAAGATGATGCTAACTAGATATTTTAAAATTCATTGATATGCCTAAAGTGGTTTTAATTTTTTATGACGCTAGTCCACGAACTTTTTGATAACCCCTCGTATATGTGAATTGGTCTATATTTAGATGCTTTTAATAGTAAGATTCATGTTATTAATAACACATGAACATGAACTTCTCAACATTTTTATGTAATATTTCTGTAATTATCACTCTATAAAAACAATTGAAATCTTCATATTGAATAAGATAGATCTGTTTGAAGGCTTCTGAATTTGATGTTTTGTAGGTAAATGATGGGATGAATGGGACGGAGCTGTGTAAACACCTGTCAGCGATGAACCTGAGTCAGCAGTCCTCCCTGGATAGTGTGGGGGAACCCCCAGGTCCCCAGCCCAGCATCCAGTTTATTGTTGGGGGACAGAATCAGATACCATCTGTAAACTTACCTCAGCAGTCTTATCCTATGGCACAGGTACAAACCACTGTTCATAACAAAAGACAGAAATTTTCATCATATAGTTTTCTCATTGCTGTATTTTTAGACTATCTGTTTTTGTCATGCAACTCGGGTTAACATTTGAAAAATTAAAGCTTCTTGGCTCAATTTATATTGATTAAAAAATCTTCCTTCTGTAGTCATTCGTGTCTTGTAGAAAATTAAAGTGAATGGTTATGAGAAAATGCTTCTTCCAAAATTTTAAAATTCATGGCTGGGGGTGAGAAATGGTGAAGTTATGGCAGGACTCCAATAATTAGGGCAGGACTCCAATAATTTAATGTAATAAATGTATTATGTATTGATATTTTACAGCGCTATAAGAGTAGTTACTTCCCTTTGTTATTTGTGTAATGATAAATTTAAATGAAAATTTTAAATCCTACATTCTTTTCACCATAAAATCAAATCTCCATCCACAAGTAATTTTTTCAAAAAACCACAGAGATTTGAAGCCCCAAAATAATTGAATTTACATAACCCTGTAATCCAAGAAGGTGTTCACAATATTTATAGAGAACAAATTGGTGAGACTAAGTGTGTTTTCTAATGTACTGTGGGCCTAGAGACATGGACATAGTTTTTTTATTTCTTTATGATTCTTTTTTTTCTTAATCCATTTTCATATTTTATAAGAAAGTGTAAAGCCTGAGTCATTATTGATATTTGCAGCCTCCATTTTATCAGGGTCCTCAGAACGTAAACGGACAGCCTGCAGTGAGATATGTATACCCAGTGAATTGTCAGAATCAGTGCCAGCATCAGATGTCTGGTGATATGCAAAATCAAACTTTCCCCCCAAGTTCTACTCAAGGCTTTGGGAGCCAGTACGGAGCCTCTTACAACTCCTATCCTGTTGTGGCAAGTCAGGCAATGGACAGCTTTGTAAACTACTCACAGACTACATATCCTGTAGGTCAAGGTGAAAACAACGTGACATATTCCTCTTATCCCGTGCAATATTCCTCTGGGCAGCAGCCTCAGCCCCAGCAAATGTTTTATCCCAGTACACCAAACATACAGCAAGGAATGACAAATTACACGTTTGGAACAAATCAAGGACATTACCAGACCTCCCCACCTAGTCAACAGACTCTTCCCAGTGCTAATGGACATTTACAGACTGTGCCCCAGGGCTCAGGGGTTATTCCCATCCCAGGCAACCTCCCCACCCCCACCTCATCCCACTATGTGTATCCCCAAATCCCTCAATTCCAGGGTCAGCCCCGAGTGGCCAGCCCTCAGATTCTGCAGTATCAAAATGTGCCGAGCCAGCCTGGGCTGAACCCCACAGGAAATCCTACCCAGCCGTTTCCCATCATTCGGGGCCTGCAGATGAACATGCAGGTGCCCCAGATTCCAGGCGTGGTGTCCCAAACGCAGAGCGTACCCCCCGGAGGACCGGTGACTGTCAGTGCCAAAGGATGCACGTTTGAAAATACACTGCCAAAAAAGGACTTTGATAAGCAGGAGTATGTTTTAGGGGGGATAGGGAGCTTAGGATCCCCCCTAGTGACAGGGCCCCGACCTCTAGGACAAATTCTTAGACCCCCCACACAGACAGGTAGGTCACTTAGTTTTGATTAATGATCTTAAGGGTACATAATTTCTATCAAGTTTTGGGGGGATGGGTGATCAACAAACTACCCAACAGTTCCCCCTGTAGTCATAAGATATTATTTAGTCACTTGTACAAAATGAAACTTCTTTTTCTGGAAATTTAAGGTTTCATAACCAGCTAACCCCTTTTAATTGAATAATTGGATTTGTATCATTATTTTAGCTCTCTTTTAAAATGCATTTAATTTCTGTCTTTTTTATGATCAAACATGGACATTTATAAAGCCGCAAATACTGGTATATTGAAGTATGCAATGTAATTTTGATGATATTTTTCAGACCTTCAGTTAATAGGACAACCTAGTATACGTCCACAAATTCCACTACAGAATGTTCTTCATCAGCAAAAACCAAGGTCAGTCGCTCAGTTAGATAGGGAATGGCGGTGGACAATATTCCAACAGTAATGTTTTGCTGAATAATGTGCAATTGTGCAGTACTTTAAAGATGCACTCTAAGAATTTTTTACTTTGTACTGCATGTTTAGATTGTTTTGCTAAAAAAAGCTGTATAGGCAGATAAAATTGTATTTTTTTCTGAAGAATCCATAGTAGTACTTTGAGCTTCAGTTGCAGAGCTGCATGTATTTTGTGTAAGGGAATTTTTTTAAAGCATTGCTTGGTTTTGAGCCCGTTTTCTTGCTGGATTTCAGAATGTCAAATCAGCCCAGTAGTAAGCCTCAGAAACTAAGAACTGTGGGCAGCAAGGAAGGCTTGGAATTGTGCCCCTCCCCCCAGAATGTGGAGTGTGAGAGCCCCTCAGGTGTGAAATGACAAAAAGTAAATACTAACGCTCTCTTACTGTCCCACTAACATACGCTCTACTGCATCCTTGTCCTGTCTGCTATTTGGCATGTATTTCTGCTTTTGTTTATGTTATTCTTTAATTTTATCTAATTGGCTACATCCACTTTGTCAGTTAGATTTGTTAATTTTGCAACACTTTCTGAAGAATTTTAAAATTGTACAGAAAAGTGAATGATTTGTTTTTCAATGTAACTTTATAAAGGAAAACAACTTCACTAGCCAAGGGTTTTTGGTCTGCATTGCTCTCTATTTATGGGGGAGCAAAGTGACTAGCAAAAATGAGTTTCTACATATACATTATGAATATTTCTATACAGTTAAATTTCATCATCTTAAAAATCTACAAGAGATATAAAAATATATATTCATAATACATGCATAAGCAAGCTAGATGAACCAGATGATAGACAAAGTAGTAGTATATAACTGAGAAAAGTGTTGTTTTTTTGAATGAACAAAATGTGACAATATGACTTAGTGTTTTGTATTTTGTTGTTGTAGTTGAGTTCCTAGAAGTTCATGGTGTGTCGTCAGATCTCTCCGGGGAGGACATGATGGAGATGTTATCTGACCTAACGTCACTAGGAGTTCAAATAGAGGTTCAGAACGAAGACACTGAAACACGGACAATTCTAGCCTTGCTACCAAGCAACCTCGCTGCAGCTGATCTCATTCAAACCCATAATAACGCAAACTATCAGCTCCAACTGTGCAATTCGGATATTTAGCTAGAACAAATTATAGGATGATATTTTTATACACTTCAGTTTTAGTGAAGATCATGTGCAGTGAAAAACCTCAGTGAAATTTTGTTCAGAATTAAAAAAACATACAGCTGATGGAAGAGGGCATATAGAAATTATTGTATTTTGCTGTGTAAAATGGAGGCTAAAGGTCAACATTTTAACAATGAAAAAATAGTATTTTTACACTCCATGTTTAATATTGTTGTTAGGTTTATACTTAATATATATTATATATCTATATCCGAGTTGATTTTGAAAATATTTAGTGTGTCTATTAATAACGAAACCTGTTACATTCTTTTTTAAAATTTTCAGTAGTAACTATTTTTTTTTAGCATCTGAAATCTGATATTCCTGTTTAGAGTCAGGGTGTACGTTGGAATCTCGTTTTTACACTTTAACCTAGGGTATATGTCACTGTTCAGTGTAAAGTCCTAAATAATGTCAGAACTGGGTTATAACGGTAAAACACGCTTTTATCATAGTGCTAGGGACAGATGAATTTGATTTGTAATAAACGTTATTAGTTTTATCTGTTAGTAAACCTGTATCATGATACAGCTGAAAGTCTCGTACACTGTAGAATGAAAATTACTGTAAGTGTCAATTCATTGTAAGGGTATTTGCTAGAAGCGTGTTTTACTGTGTAACATTTGTTTTTCCAATATTTCCTTCCCTCATCTTTCCCTGTGTCATGTTTACATCCCTTTATCATCTTTCTCTTATTTGTAGAATGTTAAAAACTTGTACTTCAGAATTCACTTTAACTTTTGAAAAAAAAAACTTGCCTCTTGGAAATAACAACAGTCAACAATCAATGATTGAGGCAGAATTTAAGAATATTCAGATTTCCTTTGAATTTTTATACGGACATTCATTTGCATTTTGGTGAAGAATCCATGACAACTTTTTTTTGTTGAAATTCTTACAAGAGGAGAAAAATTATACCGTACGTTGAATCCCAATAAGTTTATTTTCTATGCACCCTACCAATGTGCCTAGCTCTGCTGTTGTCGTCAAAGAAACCACTCAGTATTGATGTCAGAAATTCGGTGTAGCCCAGGCTATATGATGATTGGTGTGATCTTTTTTCATTTGTGTAACACACATACTGTTTAGTTCTGTGAACGACGGGATCATTTTTCGTTCTTTATTTTCTTTGATCTCTGAGTGTTGCTTTAAGTATGTGCTTCATTGGCCAAGAGCAGTATCTCTTTCTGATAAAGGCCCCGACACCTTCGTACTCGACGTAAAACTCCTTTATGATTAAGTTCACTGCTGCTCTCTCATTGGATAATTACCAAGAGCTGAAATTTGACAAAAATAGTTGCGTGCTGGACTGGTGTTGTACATGCATAGTTTATCTGTGACCCTGTCTTTTTACAGTGTGGCTTTATGTGTAGAATCTTTATAAAGAAGGTGTAAAATTTCCACATCACCAAATCAAAAAATATCTTTAAGCAGATGCCTTCATAATTGAATCAAAGTGTACTTGAAACTCAGGTTAACTTGTATTTATTTGCTGATGTAAATCATGCTTTTATTATCTGTGGATAAATGCTAACTCCTCTGTTGTCACGGGAGATATTTACAACTGAAACGTACAATACAATTTTATGAATATTGAAAATAAATATACTTGAAGTAGGTTGTTTCAGAAATGATTATTTTTACAGAATGGAAGAACCAAACACAATTCACATTGCCCTTGTGAGTGAAACATTACTGGAGTCCAAAGCCAGATATTATCTTAGGAAACTACCCTGTCATTTATATGTGTCATAAGTCGGCTTTGATTCTACTGTTCTGTGATAGCGAATGCAGTTGTGAAATTGTTTATGTGTTATGTGTATTTTCATTGTCACCAACAATTCAGTCTGTTTTAGTCAATTTTTTAAAAAAATTTTGTTGATAATAAAAAGTCTACTGCATTGCATTATTGTTGTACAAGTTTATTTTTTAAAAGTCCCAAAAACGAGACCATGAAGATTTAAATTACATATGGTTCTTATATTAAATTGAATAGTACCGGTACGTGCTTTTCTGCTTGTGTCCACATTAATTTATAACAAAAACCAAAAACTCATGATACCTGCTTTACATAATTGTGATGAGCAAGTGACCCGGATATTCTGGTCCAGTCACTGACACCTACTTTACAACAGTCAACACGGATCTAAAGACTAGGGCCCACTCGATTGGGACCCTTCTAGAAGCAGAGGGGACTGTTGGAAGGGTTGGAATATGTATGTCTAAATCTAGTGTTCAGAAGGATATTGAATAGGATGGAATATTATCTGCAATGTTTCGAATTACTGCAGTTGTTGAATTTCAAGAATTTGAATCTGTTTTTTTTTTAAAGCATTAAATGTCAGTTCGAAAGGGAAACTTGAGATAATTAAGAGTGGAAAAATTAATTCAATATAATAGTATTGGGAATTTTTTTTATTTATGTAAAGAAATATTTAAAAATCAAGTGTCTGAGACGGAAGAATATTAAAGAGCATGTAAAAAAAAAAAAATTAAAATAATCATGGTCAAATCAGGGACCTATAAATTTACGGCTCAAATCTGCACCCCATATTACATGGTAAATTATGAAACTGTGTTCAATGGTTGATTTTACTGCAAATACATAACAGGAAAAATGCTTCTTAACAGAATTGCCCTTCATACATGATAAAAATACTTTTTGTTTTAAGTTTGGTTTATTTACAATAATAAAAATCCCCCAAGTTTTCACCAAACCGCTTGACACATATTAAAATGTTATCCTTCAGCTATCCTTCCATCTCTGACGTTGAAGGCTGAGGAGGCCTTCTAAGTCTATCCTACCAAACCAATTGAGCAGACAGAATGGTTATTCTGGAATAAGAAGGGTTCCAATCGAGTGGGCCCTAGGTGTGACTTGTGAATAATCCTATCTGAATTTCTGATTCAAAGTCTGCAGAAAGCCTGTAAGCTCAATGGATCTCTTGTTCATCAAGTACAACCACACCAGAAATTATACTAGTATAAATGTGTCATAACAATGTCTGCCAAGTACTCGGCAGGATTTTGTCTACAAAGCTAGTCTTCGAGTACTTAGTCATTCTTTGATGTTGGCTTGACAAAAAAACATTGTTACAGGCATCACTGATTTTTAGGACTGTTAAGTAATGTACAGTGTGGGTTATCATCGGTAAAATACTTGGCCATACTTTTAATTTTTAAATTTGGTCAGAAAAATTAAAATTTTGATTGGCTACAATGCATCATGATCTTGACCTTGGCTGCACAAATGTATTGTTGGTCTGCAAGAGAGTCCATTTTTTTAGACAAGCTAAATCCAAAGCTACCTTGACCTTTGACATGACCTTTCATCAGGGTCCTGACCACTCACCTGTAGGAAAATAAAAATTAAAGTACATGTATTTTTGGCTTCAGAGACTATTGGTTGGATAAAAAATTGATTTCATATCCAGCAAAGAGGAACTTAACCTTCCCCTGATATATATATATGTACATGTATTAAACTTGGTTCAGATGTACCATCATTACAATGTAGCAAGGACTACCTTTAAGGATTTACTTAATCATCTTAGAGTGAACCGAGCAAATAACACACTTGTGTATGTGTTGATATACATGTAGTCCTGTACTTGCAGAAATCGGTGAAATGTACTTGCTGCACTTTACACGTACATTAGAATGTGCGACCTGGTGATTGTTTTGGATACCTATTGTGATTTTATTGCTCAACTTTTGATCCTCTTTTAGAATAGCATGGTGTGCTTGAAAAGTCCTTTGAATTCATATAATTCGGGATTAACAAGATTAAATGTGTACTTAAACCCTGAGGTTTTTCCAAACTGAACTTTCCTACAATGAAGGATTACTGAATTAAGAAATCGCTATTTGGTATTGTCAGTATATTAAATACACCTGGTATGACAATTGAATGTACATGTGTACAGCATCCATATTTCTCTAAATCAAGAGATCTGGCTTTTTTTTTCAAGTCTCTTCTATTATTATTAACTCTACAGTACCCCTTTTTTTCTCGCATTAGTCTTCCTACAAAAAGTAAAAAACAAAGAAAATAAGGTTTGCTGACTTTATAGTTTGTTTATTATAACTTTCTCAGACAAACATAACTGATTTTTAACAACAGACCCATGGGCCACAAAGCTCACCTGGCCTGTCTATCTGAAGATGGATGAATTTGGTCCCAAGAAAAAAAGTATACCTTAAATCTATACCATAACAATAAATGATACACATGTATCTGCAGAATGTTTTAAATTCAGTATTTCACAAAGCTTTTTAAATTGGCCTCAACTTATTTATAATTCTTCCTATTTGTTATCCTTCATAAAGAATTGCTCAAATTAAAATTTCCCACTTCCCAAGAATTACTTAAGAATAGAATGACTTTTGGTAAATTATTCAGAAAATTCTACGGAGCTTATACATACATATATACACCATACAGACAGACGTTGGTCAAATATTCATCAGAAAAGCTCACTTAAGCCTTTGGCTCAGTTACACTAACAAACAAATGTTTCACAATGATTTGCCTATCTACACAGGAGGACTGGCTTATTATGCCTGCAAGTTGTCTGTGATACAAGTTAGCTAAAAGTTTAATTCTTCAATCTGCTTTTATATGGATTTACAGTAACATGAATTGACATATGTAATGTATTTGACAATCATAACCAGCACACAATAAATAACACTTATCATTATCATACAAACTTGTCTGTAAACATAGTTAGCTGTCAAATGACTTACTACAATACTGGGTTCCTATTTTAACAAGTTTTCCCTATCCATTCATTGTAACAAAATACTATCTTTTAAAACTTTCTTTTCCAAATTTTTTATTCTAAGGAATGTCTATTCAGCATATACTCTAATAGAAAACAATGTAAAATCTAAAACCTAAAATGTTTATTGCACAAAGATTATCACAATATCTGATCATGGAAGATGCACAATTGATGCTGAGTGTCGTATTGCTGTGTAACTTGCTAATTCTATGTACATGTTTGTATATCTTAGTATTTACCTTAAGTACAAGTCTTTTCACTAAACAATCCTTCTTTATAAACGAAAACTAAACAAAACAGAAGAATCAACCAATGAAAAATATATACCAAACAAAATATTGTATTCTACAATTTGCCATTTAGCACTATAACAACTACTCTGCTATTCCTATCAATGCTATATCTCTTTCTATCTCTTTCTGTTTAAGTTAGCATGTCTTTCTTATAAAACATAGTTCCAAGAGTAGATTTTTGATGAGCACACTTTTAAAGATTGATCTTATAGATAAAAAAAGTTCTAAATCCCTATCATTTCAATAAACTCCAAATTCAAAGTGAATCTGTAATGCCTTCCAAGTAAAGCTTTTAAAATAAGAAATGCTCTGTATTACCCTGCTTTTTTATACCTTTTTTAAATGCCAAAAAAAAAAAACTATGAAAATTTTACTGGATAAAAAAATGGCTCCATCAAAATCTACTATGCTCTAAATTGTTTCAAAAACAAAACAGAAAGAACATCTACAATGGCAATCACAGGAGAAAAAAATCATAAACAAAACATGACTTCAAATCAAGATTACACAATCTATAAGGTTTTCAGCACTGTTTCAAAAATTAGATGAAGGAATGCCTGGCATCATTTTCTACTCTCTAAACTCTTTATATAACACAAAATATTTCAATCAATTAAAATAAACATGAATTAGTTAAGTCCATCCTTAAATTTTCTTCTTCTTTTTTTTCTTTCATACTATCAATATTTTTGTAATTTGCATAAAACTCTCATATAGAATAAACAAAGGATATACATTTGGTTATTCATCTGAATATGGGCTTAACAGTATGTTAATGATATACAACATTGGACGGAATACAAGGAATTAAGTACTATATACAGAGACTTCATTGAGCTGATAAAACTGTACATATATACATGTATGTAAAAAAAAAAAAAATTAACAAAATGTCTGACTCAATATGACTAAAAAAGGTCATTCTAAATGCAAGTAGAATGTGTTTATAATAAATGCATTCAATAAAAATGTTGGAAAATAAATATTCATGGATTGCATGTTAAAATGTCATATACTAACAAGATAGGGAATAAGGAGACTATGTGTATATGATATACCCTATTCAATACTGACCACCAGGATTTATAGAAACTAATACTGGGACAGAACCTATGTACACAAGACATACAAGAAATTATAATACTGGTCAGGTGTCTTGGCTTGCTCTCGAGTAAAAAATATCTGGATGGAATCTTCAGTAAACATTTGACAAAAATCAAGACATGCATAGTAAAAAATAATCCACTGCAATGGACGGATGCAGCCGTGTTAAATCTGAGAATGATTGTAGTTTAAAATTATCACATCAAAAGTCAACATTTAAAATGTATTTAAAAATCCTGTTAATCTATGTATTTGTAGGAGACAAAAAAAATTTCCACAATAAAAGTAAACAAACATTTTTGTCACTTATACTTCTATTGTCCATCTCAAAAGCAATGAAACAATTGCAGCAAAGTTTATTGCTTCAGCAAGAAAGAGATTATAAGTTATTTCCCGATGGGTGGCAAGAATTTGGACTCGTCGGTGGCGGAGGGGTCCGGCTTGGGGTGGAGGGGATGACCGGTGGCCAGGTTCTTGACCTCTTCGTGAGTGACCGCAGTGTGGCTGGGGTCCCTCCGGGCACTGTCCTTGTTACTCTTGGCACTGGGCGCTGTAAAATAATGGGGTCCTGTTGGAGATTAGTTGTTAAGACAAACTACAGAGAAAGCAGACAGGTGCACAACACAGGCCACACAGACAGACACACTGATCGCTGCTCTGTAAAAACCCCTCACACGAGAGTGCAAGATTTACAACTACTGGAAACTGATTCTATGCTTATTTATTCGTTTTACTTTTATTTTACTGTAAAATCACAACTTAATTTTCTTTTTGTGTTATAAAGTCCCCATGAAAAGTAAAATTTCAAAGATATATCAACTCAGCATATCTAGATCTTCAACCCTAAAATCATGTCCCCATGAACCAGTATTTTTTCCATATGTAAAGTACAAAAGTTTAACCCAACAAAAATATGTGATGTGACAGTAATTAATTGACGTCAAAGATCCAGTAGTTGATTGGAAAACTGTGGTATTAACATGTAAAGCAAAGAACGTGCACAAACATACAATGCAACATTTGATATAATTTACTAGTCATCTTACACATATTTAATTTTAACTAAAGCTTGCGCAACATTGTTCATATGAGATACTTTCTATATTTTCTACCTAACAATATACAGTATTAAACAGGAACATGTAATAAATTTAAGAACAAAAAGAAAGAAAAACAAAACTTTAATCCACTGATTTGGAATTCCAGACAACTGCAATTGGGCATCCCAAATCACATGCATCTCAAAATGTGCTATTCCTAAGGTAGGTCCAGCACTCAGTGAAAGTGCTGTCAAAATTTGCTCAAGTGCCTCTTGTGTTGAAAGTAACAGTGATGAAAATCTGAAGACTGTCCCCAATATATATTGCTACGAACAAGTAGTTTGCCCTTTCAAAACTTACTTCTGATTGATTTTAACAAGCATGGCGTACAAGAAATAATTTACAATTACATCCACCATCCCCCAAATATTTAGACTAAGAGATAAGAAATAAAAAAGATTCTGATAATAGAAATGAATATGTCTGATTTTTGCTGATATACCTTTCTAAAAGAAAATTTGGTTGGTTAGAAAAAGGAATGATGTCAAAACTGTTGAAATATTACTTCAGTAGTAGCAATATGCTCAAGTATTCATCCAAAGTCATGATCATGCATGGATTTAGCATAATTTTCTAATTTGAGTAAATTAAATGTTCATGCATCATTCCAGATTAAGACGTTTTGAGAGGAGAGAGATTACATTTAGTAGACAATGGACAGTGAGGAGTCTGCTCCAGTGCTAGATTAGGTTATTAGAGGGTTAACAAAATCACTGTCTAGTTCCTTACTTCTCTTTGTAATGGGGCACTGCTTTCCTTAAAATAACTTTATGTAGGTGACATGTGTAGTTGTCTTATCTGCAGGTGTAAAATAAAATAGCAGGTTTTAATTTGTAAGCTTTCAAACAAGCAAATAATTTTTAAAGGACTGATTTTTTAAAATTGATATCTTTATTCCCTTGTTATTTATACCAGTAGGACGATAAATAAATGCTGCATGTTTAGCTTGAATGTGAGGAAAATAAATGAACATTTTAAGCGATGCACTTGATAGAACCATCCTCCTTGCCAAGTCAGCTAGACTCCAGGGCATTTCAAACAGTGACATAAAATATGTGCAAATGTAGTGGTATTCACACAATAACATCTTCAAATTTGTCTGGTGATGATAATCTGTGTTGCTTGTAAGATTTTACATTATATTTCTGCAAAATTTAGGATAAATAAGTTGTGCTGGACCTAACTGATTTTCTACAGTAAATCATATACTATATTTTTTTTTATGATAGGGCTCTTTATGTGCTATTTCTGCATCATGCCAAAGTACAAGTGACTGCTACAATGAGATTGATCATCACACTAAGACAAACACTGGTAGCTACCTCTAGCACTGTGCTCTTCCCGAGTGTGCTCGGCTGAGGCTCCCACGGGGGGAACCCGTTTGGCACTCTGTTTCCTTTCCTTCAGACTCACTTTCCATTCATCACTCTTCTGCCGCTCTGAAGTGGTCACCAAGAAATCAGTACACGAATCAATCAAAATAAAATTATATATTATGATTGACATTAACAATTGTTATACCCCTACTAAACAGTCCCTAAATAATTTCTTATTTTAAAAGTCTAACAGTTCGACTGTTTTCCCCTACCGTCGGTCCAGGAACTGTTAAAATTGACAGTTAAAAAAGACTGTTGCCCGCTGATGTCAAATGGCGCTAAACTGAGTTATGTTTTCATTCAACAAAGGAGTATAACAAAACAGTTGTTGACAGGAGTCTCATGAAAAAGTCGATCTGTAGGACCCGAGTGCAAGCTGTTGCCTACATCCTTAGGCAACAGCTTGAACTCCGGGCTGACAAATCAACTGTGTCCCTCTACCCAAGTCAACAACTGTATACTTTCATCAAAATCATATTCAAGCTATTCTGTACAGAGAAAAACAATTAATGTAGAATGGGGTACCAGTATTTCTCATTTTAAAGATTAAACAATCCTTACATATTTCAGTAAATGACTCTATGCAGAGATAGAGATCATGTAACTTCTTCTAACATTTATTACCCCCTTGGCACCCTTACCTTTGCCTGGGACCTGGGCCGGCACCTTATAAGGATCTGTAGGTTTCTGGGCTTCATTATTATGGTCAGACACAGCAGGTGAGGGTCGGTGGGAGGCCTTCTGCTGTGAGCGGTTGGAATCCCTTGCCTTACGGTTAACCAGACCCTCCTTGATCCAATCATGCTGAAGGGCCTCCTCAGGGGTCATTCTGATGTTGGGGTCCCATCTAAGCAATAACACATGAAACTTATACAGTCACAATGATCGACAATCTGCATTATTTTAATCTCTAACCTTTCATATTAAACTGCATAATGTGATTACCGATTAAATTCTTTGTTTGTTTTTAAAGCATGTTTTAAAGTAAATATGCAAAATGCTATTTAACAAATTTTCCATCCTGTTATTCTGTGACTTTTGATGCCCTGATGACTTACTCTAGGCACCGCCTGATGAAGTCCAGGAAGTTGGCATCACACGTCTTGACAGCCTGCTGTAGATCCTTAGACCCTACCCTCCTCTTCTTACCTTTACTGTTTGTTATACAGCGGGGATTACCCTTGGAATCTAATAACAAAAGAGCCTACATGTATTTCAAATGTAGTCTTTTTGGAGATCATGTTCAAAGAAGAGAGGATAAATACGTGCATAAAATTCAGATTTAAGCTGTTAATGTAGCATATATGTAAACAATATTTCTTTTGTTGTTGTTTTTGTTAATTACAATTCAAAACTAAATTTCTGTGTATTACATGTATTCAGTTTTTCAGTATCAAGAAACTAAGAAATGTTTAAAGGTTTAATTGTACCCTTCCAGACATAAGAATTTGACTGTAACCTACCAAAGAAGAGCCTTCTTCTGGTTGCCTGGTCCAGTACGTTCCCACTGGGGAGTCCCAGGACCTCCATAATACAGGCCAGCTGTTCTACCTCATTCTCCCCGGGAAACAGGGGGTACCCCGTGTAGAGCTCCGCCAGTATACAGCCAAAGCTCCACATGTCTATAGGCATGGAGTAGGGTAAACCTAGGATAACCTCTGGGGACCGGTAAAAACGACTCTGGATATAAGTGTACACTGGAGAGAGAAAAAAATACAAACAGTAAAACATGGGTATAGTGAAGACACTTATAGTGAATTCATGGAGAATTGATTTTTATTTCCAATCATTCTAAAACATATTGTAAACAAGTCTTACCCCGTTGGTGTTCATAACAACTTGATCCAAAGTCTATCACTTTTATTGAACTTTGACCTCGTTGTCGAAGTAATATATTTTCCTGTAAAATCAAAATTTGGTTCTTGATCAATAAGTATATTTCTTAAATACAGTTTTAATATGTCTCTCAAAACTTTCTTGTGTGTAACCGATAGAGTGATATAAAGATTTTAATATAATAAAAATCTTACTGGCTTTAGATCACAGTGAATAATTCTCTCACGGTGCAACATTTTAAGGCATTGCAGGAGAGAAAAGGCAAATCTACGAATTAAAGCTATACTGAATCCCTGAAAATTGTTCTTCTTGATTAGCTCATAGAGGTTCATCCTGTAAACAAACAAAAAATATATTTATAAGTCCTTTTGTTAATTAATTAAAATTTATTAGATACATAAAAGTGCAAACTTGAGCAGAATGCTGAATCAATAATTGATGATTTTCTGTTTTTGAGTTGTCACATAATTGACTGCATGGGCACATTAAACATATTCATTATATTCCTAGCGTTTTAATCAAGTTCTCAAATTATACTAGCAATAAATCAATCTCAATTTAGTCATTTGAAACATACTTCATATATTTTGCATATTCTATTTTATTTTGTCATTTTCCTAGCCAAATATTTTTCATAAATCATGCATTAATCAGGAAAGCAATGCAAAAAAAATACATCTTGTTTTGTGATTTTATCAATAATTAGAAGATGTTACATTATATCTACATGTTAACCTACCCCATGAGCTCGAATGTGATACAGAGATGATTGCGGAAATAGAAGTATTCTCCCATGTGGATGATATTAAATTGGTTGTCTTTGTCTCGCCGACGCAGAGCATCTAGAATTTTTACTTCCACTAAAGCTTGGTGGTGAAATCTGTTAACAATATCATTAATTATAAAGTCAATTAAATCAGTTCAATGATGTTCATCTGCCAGCAAAAATAATTTCAAATTCATAACATCCTGCATTCATATTAAAGGTATTTCAATTCTTTTTCTGTTAAAATCTTTCCATTTTTAAATATTTTTACATTCCATAGTACTGAACATTAAATCAAAACAAATTGATGTTATTCTCATTTCTTAATTAACACATTATTTAGCGGTGATATCTCTCGACTTTCACTATAGTGCAAAATGATTAAAGATATTACCTTTTCTTATTTCTGATAATTTTGACAGCTACCATCTGATCTGTTTTGTGGTCATAGCATTTGACCACTTGACCAAATGACCCTTTACCCAGCACTTCAAGAATTTCATATCTATACACCATGTGGTCATGCATGACCTAGAAAATAATTAGTGCAGAAATAGCAAAATGGCAGAAGGGTGCAAAGTACATGCTCCTTATCCAAAAGGGCTAAAGCAAGGATAATGCAAAAAATCTATCCAAAACACAAATATATAAATGTATATTTTAAAATAACGGATATCCTATATACCGGGTACATGTATGGTATATTGAGTACATGTAACAAATGGCATATAAAAAAAAAATCAATGTTTTTCAGAAAGGATGGTCAATTTTTAAGTATAAAATGGCGAAGTGAGTAATATTTTTGCCAAAAATCAGTTACATTCTGTTATATTAGTTTTACTATAAAACATTTATAGAATCTTGCAAAACGGAAATAGACTTAATATAAAGATTTTTTTGTGTGTAGAGGTCTGTTTTACATAAGCTTTTATATTGTCACTTGGTACTCTAATTGGTTATCACTCAATAAATATATATTAACACATATTATAAATAGAAATCAAAATTAAAATTTATAATTGAAAATATATTCATTCTGATGAACTGGTAATGGCTAGGCAAATGACAACATGCTATAAATATTACATTTATTTATAGACTTCTCTACCCTGTTAAATAATATTTTGTCCTAAGTAATCCTATTCTAAAGATTTTTTTACAGTCACACAGCTATAAATACTTTGAATAAATGTTATTGTCACTGTCAACTCAGAACCGAGTAACTGTTTCAAAAGTTGATAACTGGCACAGGTAAAAGGTTTCTATAGGGTAAAACCAACTACTTTACAAAATAAGTGTAAGAAAATTCAAACGTGCACATATATAATATATATACGATACTAAAACTAAGCTGATAAGTTCACTAAAAACCCTATAAAGGGTTTTTAACTTCTAGCCAAGCTCTACAAAGTGTGCTTTCCAAGCAATGTTGCGGCCAAAACTATTCACTCCGAATCAGGTTTTACCTCTTCTTATTACGCACAATCTTAATAGCCACTTCCTCATCACGCTTATGGTCAAGGACTTTGACCACTTGACCAAATGACCCTTTCCCTACGACTTCCATAATTTCATAGCGGAATGCCATTTGGTCACCTATTATCTAGAAGATGGTCACAAACTCAAATTAAATCACACAATCTGAATTCAATTTTTTTAGTGCATACCTCATATATTCCTGTCCTATTTATCATTTCATACAACTTACATATGGTGGCATTAGAAAAACACATTTTAAGTTCTGTAAGATCAGAGAACCATAGCCTGACTTATAAATTGAAAGTTAAATCACGGAAATTATCACTGCGGGATAAAAGGCTTCCAGCTATAGGTTTTTATATATTCTACCTTGATGTAGGATCCATTTTCATCATCATAGCCATTGTTTTGAGCTCCACCAGGGACACCTTCGATCTTCTTAGCCTCAAGACCGAGGAACCAGATCTCTGGGTAATCTAAGATTTCTGTCTGTTCAAACGCTGTCAATTTACTTCTAAATTGCTTAAGAGCCTCTGAAATGAAGAATCAATTTTTTTTCAGAGATGCAAAATCAAGCACAAAATTCAGATTCCTTAGATACTATCTGAAAATTCTCACAAATTTTTTGTCCCGCAAGCAGATAATGTTTGAACAACAAACTTCAGATAAGCATTGAAATGTCTTAAAGAACTAACACAAAGTCTAGAACTAGATTTCTCTTCTATGATTCTGAAACAAATAGCATTTCATGCTTTAATAAAAATAAGTAAATTTGAAAGTCTAACATTCCACAACCCAATCCCGTAGTATTGCTCAGTAAAACAAAAATGAAATAAACTGGTTCCTTGCCCTCACCTCCAGGCGTCATTGGCAGCTTGTTCCCGTAAGCATCCCTCTTTGTCCTGTCAGGGGTACCTGTGTTGATAGTGGAGTAGGAACTTTGACGAGTGTAAGCTTCCGATTTCTTGTTGAGCTGAGGGAGGGTGTTGGAATCGTTTTCATGGTGCTGCTTGTGGTGGGAATTTTTTAGGTCGTTCTGATTGCTCAGCTGTGGAAGTGTTGTTGTTGGAGCAACAGCAGCTACCAGCTTACCGCCCTGTGAATATAGCTAAAATTAAAGCAGCCACAAGCATGAATATTTGTCAGGTTAAAAAAATAAGATTCAGTGTAGGAGACCCCTGACTTGTGTTTGTTCTGTGTGGTGGTGTGGTGTGAGTTGATGACTGTTCTGTGTGGTGGTGTGGTGTAACTTGCGTTTGTTCTGTGTGGTTGTGTAGGAGACTCCTGACTTGTGTTTGTTGTGTGTGGTGGTGTGAGTTGATGACCCCTGACTTGTGTTTGTTCTGTGTGGTGGTGTGGTGTGAGTTAATGACTGTTCTGTGTGGTGGTGTGGTGCGACTTGTGTTTATTCTGTGTGGTGGTGTTGTGTGGTGACTTACCTCAGTTTAGGAGACCCCTGACTTGTAATATTCTGTCTGGTGCTGTGGTGTGAGTTGATGACTGTTCTGTGTGGTGGTGTGGTGTGATGACTTACCTCAGTATAGGAGACCCCTGACTTATGTTTGTTCTGTGTGGTGCTGTGGTGTGACTTGTGTTTGTTCTGTGTGGTGATGTGGTGTGAGTTGATGACTGTTCTGTATGGTGGTGTGGTGTGGTGTGGTGTGGTGTGGTGTGATGACTTACCTCGGTATAGGAGACCCCTGACTTGTGTTTGTTCTGTGTGGTGCTGTGGTGTGAGGAGGGTTGTTTATTGGGAATCTGCTGGGATGAGGACTGATATTTACTGCCATCAGCATTCAGTCGATTTGACCGCTGCTGGATATTGGCATGTTGAGGGCTCTGAAACCAAAACAACATCCAAGTAAGAAATGTGGCTGACTCTGTCAACAAATATTACACTATAAATATCAACACTTTAACTGATTCACTTATGAAAGGTATTGGGATTCTTATAATCAATACTCTTCTATCATAAGTAAATGGAGCCCTGAAAATAATAAATTTATACTAAATGAGAAAGTGCCATTTACTTCTTCCATTAAACTGATTTGATGTGTTAAAATAGCATGGACCCTTCATCAAGTTTCTCTCTCTCTCTCTCTCTTTGCTCTGTGAGTTTTATATCAAAAGCAGGCACATTTCAACAACAATCAATTAACAGCTTCGGTCTTGATAGTTTATGACAAATATCCCTAATTGATAATTCAAACCTTCTACAATTGACGTAAATCATTTTATAAAATGTAAATTAAAGATGTTTTTCCATGACGCTTAAGTCGTTAACATTCTTAGAAAAAATTAAAATGAGTTTTCAAAACACTTTCATAAGCATATGAAAAAAAAATAACAGGTGTTCTCATAGGACTCAAAATAAAACACTTTCCAAAAATACTTCATATTATGAAATGTCACAAAAGACACAATAATAAACAGTTTCATACTGCAGACAGTGTATAATTTTGTTTATTTAAGGACATACATGGAATAAATTTGAACTTTATTATCTTCTTTCTGTAATTGAAGAATTCCAATAATTGTGTCTGACTCCTAATTCTCAGGTTCCTAACAATTGTTATACCCTTCCTCTAAATCAAATATGAGGAAAGTGGAAAAAAAAGTAGTTTTGCAAAATTGTATTTTTCATTAGAAATTTTATAATAATTCATTCAATATAATTATGCTGTTTTTAGTTCTAAGAATTTTTCATTACATTACAGAGGCAAGGTTGCATATGACCCCATTTTTTAAAAAAATTATATTTCTGCTTAATATTATATAAAACAAAAAGCCTTTTGTTTAATTACCCATTTTTAAAAGAAGTTTTGCCAGAGGAAAACCAAAAAACACCACCACAGCTTTTAACGAAATTCAAAGGCACTTGTACTTTCAAATAAAGAAATTATGATTGGTCTATTTGGTTGTTTAAAATTTAGACACTTTATTTGAGAGACTGCATAATGAATAAAATTAAGACAAAAATGTTTGTAGGTGATATTAAATTCTAAATTATTATTTGAATATGACTAATCTGGGTTTTTCTGTTCTTGAGAAAAAGATTTTTATTCTATATATATTCCTATGTAAAACTAACCACAATTCATTACTGATTGTTACATGAGTGCCCTTTACATAAGAATATGATTTGATTTAACGGAATGATTACATAACATTATTTCCAGACAAATAGTACTTACAGAGGAATTTTCAGAAGTCATAAAATACCAGAAATAAACAGACTATACAGTCTACAGACAAACAATCCAGAAATCCTGTCACTTATTCCTACAATTATAGCAACATTCAGGCAATATCGGAAATCTGGCTTTAACTTGGCTGTGGGTAGCAACAGCGCATACAGCCCAATTAAAGACTCGAGTGTGAAAGCCTTTGTTTAAAACGTGGATTAAAAAATAAAATTATGTACAAATTCACGACATAATAGTCTAATAATATTATGGGACATTATATGGATTGCATTTATAATCTATATACAAAGAGGTTATTAACTGATTTTTTTTTCTGTGTTTGGACCATATGTGACCTGTATTCTGGTTTCTTTAACAAAGACAGGGTAAAAAGTTCTACCAAAATTAGATCTTTATGAGATTAATAAAAAAGTAAAGCATAGTCTGTCACTGCAGAACAGGCCCTGAGGAACTTAAGGCTCACACACTCATTTAAAATGACTTAGATATATATAAAGACTGAGTCTCATTTTCTAAGTTCTGTGGAATCACAGAATTTAGCAACTGACTTATAACTTGACACAGGAGTTCATACAAAGTAACAAAAATCAAATTCTTAAAATCCCAAATTCTGTTACAGACAGCATTTTATGTTTGGTTTACTGCCCTGGATAAAGTGTAATGAATACCTCTCTAAACACCAGTCCCCCTATGCCACTTCTTTTGAGGGCTGAGTGAAGGTCCCTTCTGGATACAGTAAAATTAATGTCTGCCATAGGGACTTGCAGAGTATTATCCTTGAAGCATTGTCAGTTATTCTAGCATCACAGATTGCTGATTTTAAAGTCAAACCTATATTTTCTTTCTCATCATTTTTTTATCCATCACATGTATACAGGGGCCATGTGCTGCTATACAATGGTGAAATTCTGCATTGCTTCACAAGGTCAATCTTCATTTTGGATGAGAATCACATGTCGCTGTCCATGTTAATTCCAAACCAGGCTAATCAATTTCTTGAAGTATTTAAATATGTTTTAAAAGCTGTAATTTTAACTAATATCTTCCTGACTTATTGTCAGTTGAAAGGTTTAGGCCACTTTACATGGGTAAAATTTTTCCACAAGACAGTGTGAAAAGTTACTGAATTGATACACTAAAAGACCACAATCAGTCCATAGAAATGGTAAGCCAGCTCAACGACAAATAATCCATTGGAACTATGCAGAAATCAAAACAAACTGATCAAATATTAATTATTCGGTCAAATGTTCATTCCTTCTAGCAGTGAAGAAAAATTCAATAGATCCTGCAATAATTAAGGCCATTAAACATTCTGGTCAGCCAGACAGAATTGCAGCTTTACACTTATAAAGCCGCGACTTTACGACAATCCACAATTATTGTTTGATTAATTGATACTTGAGTTATCCAATGGCACTCTGAACACAACACTTATGATTTTTACCCCACACTGATATGCTCCCAAAATCAAAAGAATTTCAATGTTCAGCTACACTCTGGGATTAGAAATGCATGTGTCTAAACATTCCTTAGTGGAGGAACAAAAATAATCTAAACAGACCAATGTGTTGCACTGGTGGAAAACTTGACCAAACAATTGATTCCATCATACAAAAGACTGGGTATCATATTTTATCTTTAAACTTTATAAAACTTAATGCATATATACTTTAAATAAACATAGAACAATTTATACAAGGAATTAATTAAAGTGCCCGAGGAAGTCTTAAGCAATGTAGAATTCCCTTACACCTGCGAACAAGTGTGCCACGTAATTCTGATATACAAAGTGTGAACTAAGTCATCAAATTAGTCCGATCAAAATTAACGAAATTCAGGTAAAATGCTGATTTGTCCCTTGTCTTTTACAATATACCCTGTGCAAAACTGAGGTATAATGTGATCTTTATTTTTTATTCCAATATGTTTATTTTGGATGTACAATTAACTTTGAAATTAAAATGAAGATTAAAAATAATGACTGATATCTACATTTAAAACAAAAAAATGTCTTAAAAAGATGAAATTTTGTATGCTGCCGAGCTTTAACTTTTGCAAAAGTTCTAGTAAGTCTGCAACCTTCAAGCTGGCCCCAAACTTAACACTGGACAAAATGGCTGATACCAAAGAAAGTCCACAATAATTGTTTTCCCATTTATATTTCTTTTATTCTGAAACACAGTTTCTGAAGTTTCATGATGTTGTCATCATACTTTTGACCCATATAATGCTGAAATAAAAATTATCTCACTACATGTAATTTAAAACAAGTGCAAGAACTATGGTTCGACATACCAAGGCTGTGTGCCAAGCAATATAAAGGAGCAAGCTAAGTTGGTTTGAGCTAATTAAAATATGATTCATATTTACCAATCATCAGTTTGAACACACCCATATAAAGAGGCCCATGGATCACAATGCTCAGACGAAACTGTCATATTAAAACTTAAAGTTGGTAAATTTTTGAAATTGGTATATACATTAGAATTTAATTTTCTCAGCAACTTTCAGAAACTTTAGGACGAGTAGTGTAGAGTAAAAAATGCTTAAAACAAAGAACCAGGGAGGGACAATTTTGCTTCATTATCAACATAATGTGTTATATCTGTTAAGTTTATAATACCGGTACTATTCAAACCTAAATGCAATAGAAATAACCTTAACTATAAGTACAAATTCATTTTTAGCAAGTTTGCTTGAACTGTGGTTTACTTTATTTTCAAGAGCTTTAAGGTTTAATGTCTTACAAGTCAAACTATTCAAGAAAGCTCTGTGAGTGGAGTACTCAAATAAAGACTGTGACTTTACATACAGTCAAAATTTGAAAAGCATCCAGTTCAAAATCAGCCTGTCCAGGAAGCTTGAAATTCTGATAATCACTCAACAAAAAATTTATTTATGACTGGTACACTACTTGCAAAAAGACTAACCAAATTTAAATCAAAAGTGCAGGGTATTTATGGAAACATTTTAATCTCTATCAGTTGATTCAGTTCTAAAGCAGTTCATTTGAGTTCTATAAAGCAGTCCATTTGTTGAAAAGCAGTCCATTTGTTCTAAAGCAGTCAAGTTGTGTTCAAAAGCAGTCCATTTGTTCTAAAGCAGTCCATTTGAGTTCTAAAGCAGTCCATTTGTTCTAAAGCAGATCATTTGTTTTGAGTTCTAAAGCAGTCCATTTGTGTTCTAAAGCAGTCTATTTATGTTCAAAAGCAGTCCATTTATGTTCTAAAGCAGTCCTTTGGAGTTCTAAAGCAGTCCATTTGTTCTAAAGCAGCTCATTTGTTTTGAGTTCTAAAGCAGTCCATTTGAGTTCTAAAGCAGTCCATTTATGTTCTTAAGCAGTCCATTGGGAGTTCTAAAGCAGTCCATTTGTACTAAAGCAGATAATTTGTTTTGAGTTCTAGAGCAGTCTATTTATGTTCTTAAGCAGTCCATTGGAGTTCTAAAGCAGTCCATTTGTTCTAAAGCAGATCATTTGTTTTGAGTTCTAAAGCAGTCCATTTGTGTTCTAAAGCAGTCTATTTATGTTCTAAAGCAGTCCATTTATGTTCTAAAGCAGTCCATTTGTGTTCTAAATCAGTCCATTTGTTCTCAAGCAGTTAATTTGTGTTCTAAATCAGTCCATTTTATTTTGCAGCCTTTCAGAGGCTACTTGTAACAGATGTGACATTTCTTAAGTACCATATATTTATATAAAATATGTTTAATACTCTAAAATCTACTTCCTCTGCATAAAATTTCAAAGGATAAGAAGAAAGGACAATTAGAATAGACATAAAAACATACAGCAGACCGATATTGTGTCTTAGTCTAGGTGAGCTAAAAACCATTTGACCCTCATTTTGTTAAATTATGTATGATTATGTGGGAAGATCTTAACATCTAGAATACTGAGCCAAGCAATCCTACAGAGTCTCCAATCTATCACAAGAATCAATGTTATGTTTATTTAGGTTTAAACAATACCATATTAAAATTTTGACTAATCAATCAACCTGTATTATCAAAATTAAAGAGGCAATTCAATGCCACTTAATAACACAGATGTTCTGATAATACTGGCATCAAATTGACTAAAAATAACATAACCCATTATCAAGATAAAAATATATCCACACATAGGCAGAAAGGAAGGGGGGCTTCTTTTGTTTTGAGAATGTTATAACGTTCTTTTCTCACTACAAATAGAGATTTGAGAAAAGAAGGTACAAATATTTGGTAACAACTCAAAAGGATAATCTGTTTGAAAGAAACTGCTAAAACCTCCACTAAATTTCACATTAATTTCATAAAAATCTTATCTGTATATAAAAACCCTCTGAAGTGCAAATATGAAAACAAAATATTTCTTCTTAACACTTTTAAATAATCGGGGAATCGGCTAGACTGACCTGGAGTGAAAGGAAGTGAAAATTAAGTTTTTACAAACTCAGACTGCATGAGCTAGGATACGGATTTAAATTTCCCAAATATAACAACACTTTTTAAATAAAATTTCTTTTTTTCTCAAGTTTTGCTGATATAGTTAGTAATTAGCACATTTTTTAATTTATATAGGAATTTTAATAATAAATTAACATTTGCAAGGTCTGCAACTATTGCAACAAAACCATTTTCATATTACCAGGTAGGCCTAATTGAACATTAACTGCACATTCCGAAAAAGTGCACTAGCTTTTTAAAAATTCATTTATTAATAATTGCACTTAATAAATCTAATGGTTCTTCTATTTATCAGCCAAACATAAATCTATTGACCACGAATTTGTGCATTTGGGTAAAAAAGGTGTTGGTCCCGGCCAGGATTCAAACTCATGTCTCCAGAATGCCTCCGAGTTAGGTGCTTTACCAATGCATCTGGCCATTGAAAATCAAATCTTCTGCATCACAGTCCTCCCTGACCTTAAAGAATTTTATCCCAAAGACACCCAACTCTTCCCCAACCGGTCTATAACCTGTCACTTCCAGGACATGGCACAGAAACCATATGTAACTGACAAGGGATAACAACGCATCAGACCAGACCAGGATTTGAACCACCTGAATCACTAGTGAGGTGTTCTACCCACTAAACCATCTATCCACTGGCTATTAGAAGACGTCCTGTCTGACTGTGTGGACTATAACATTGTGTTACAGTAATATGTCAGCTAAATTAATAACATTTAGTGTATGATAGTTATATTACTGTAGATCACTAAATTTTTGCGACACCTTATTTTTCGCGAGTTGGTCATGGACTCTTGATTAGCGAGACAAAATTTTCACGAATTGTGGATATTGCTCTATATAATTTAAAGGAATGCTATTATACGCGAGCATTAAATTTTTGCGAGCACACTATCTCGCGTAATTACGCGAAAATAAAGTTCTCGCGAATAAAAAGTGATTTACAGTAACTAAATTTTTTTCAAAATAATTTAGATTATTTCTAATTTAGATGTGCGCATTTCAATAATCTGGGGTCATTTTGTAGACTGAGAGTAAACAATAAATTTAGAAATTAATATAAATTTCATGGCTTTACTTTGTTCTACATTTACAAAGAAGAAAATCCCCTTTGTAGATTTACCAAAGATCCATACAGAAGAGAATTAACCTGGATATTATTTATTTCTCTGTTCTTCAAATCCTAAGCGAATTAAAATCAGCCTGTGATCCCGTATAATACAAGTAAATTTAAATTCATTTCCACTGGACAACAATAGACCAGTATAATGACTTGAGAAACTTTTTTCGCCATAGAAGATCAAAGTCTTGAGTGCTGTCTTTAAAGGCTAGCGAGAGAGAGGAAAATATTCCCTTTGATAATCAAAACAAAAGGGACCTTAATAATTAACCTTACCACATCTATAGATATCTGGTTTTCCTTCTCTCTCTCTTTATTCCTCTGTCTTTCTACATTTGGCAATCGCATCAACTTTTGGTCAAACGGGGGCCAAAACCCTGGTTCAGCCATTGTGATGTTGGTTTTTTTGCAACTGAATAAATATCCCTATATCTTTCTCAGATAATCTTCCATTAAATATTTGATGGCTTTGTTCATGTCATCTCCTCACAAGTAACTGAATTTGCTAATACTTTAGTTTTCCAGGAATATTCTTTTGCTCATCAGAAAAAAAATTCTTTGGACCTAAGAAGTACGCTAGAGGAATAATATTGAATAGCTGTCTCCCTCCTCATATGGCATATAATCATAGATTGTTCTGTATATGCTAAAAGTCCCAATGGTGATATAAACAATATCTTAGCTCGTTCACAATGTAAGACTTTAATTCCTTTCACTGTTCAGTCTGAATCAACATTATATTCACTGCATCGAGGAACAAATTGTATCTTGAACAAACACTGAATAAAGGCTATAGTCATTATAAGAATAAGTCAGTAATAATATTCATATCAATATATCCCAAATTTAAATGAACATCTAGTATATCAGATTGTCCACTTTCTCTTTTAAAAACTGTAATCCATTGAATCAACTGGCAGGATATTTCCAATTTTATTACACTGTGTGCCTTTGATTTCCCCTCGGTTACAATTCCATTTGATTATTCATAACAGCCATTAAGATTGTAATTCTTTCTGAGCCTATAAACTTATCTAAACAATCGTGAAGAAGAATTTAAAAGTTGAAGGAAAAACAAAACCGAAATAAAAAACCGAAACGGTCTGTACTGTCCCCTAGTATAGGTACCATGTTGGACTATGATTGAAACATGTAGATATACACATCAATCTCGCTATGGTTAATTGCTCCAATATTATTTTTTTTATGTGTTCAGGCTCTATATCAACTTGGAGACAAAATACATGGAACACAAAAGATTAAATTGCACCTATAGTGATGGGGTATGAAAAGAGGACAATTAACTTAAAGCAGTAAAATATATCAGATCTGGTGATCTTTTAACAAATTCACCATGTGGAGAAGTGATGAATGCTATCTGTAAAACAATCAAAACACAACGGCCCAATACACATTAGAACTTTAATCATTCAATCAATTAATTCTGTACTAGATCCAACATTTTTTATACTCTTTGTGTCTTCAGATGCATCGAAAAAGAATGTGTGCCTGCAGACCATCAATACTGCTCTTAGCTAGAGGCAAGAGTGCAAAGGACCCATGTTTGCAAAACAAAGTTGCAGACACACAGCCAAGGTTCTCTGTCTGTCTAGGATAGTTGACAAAGCCTGCTTTTCAACAGTATCCAAAAGAACAAGTCTAGAGCTTCCTCCTGTATTGTTAGGGTATTATGATCTGTTCGTAACAATGCGTCTGACTCTGTATGCAATTTGTCCTAGATTTATACCATAAATGTTATGGATTGTTCATCTGTTGGAGAGAGAGGGC